>VDFB02341654.1:0-91309 GCA_007258455.2 Sequoia sempervirens
GTGGAAGTCCGCACTGCAAGATCTGCAGGTGCCTCAGACGTTAAGGGATTTGTGAAAAAGTTTGAACAACTTAGGAGATGTAGGAGGGAGCTACCAGGACACCATCATATGTTCGCTGTTAGGAATGACGCTAGAGGGATGGTGGTCCGCAAAGCCACAACTCTTAGCAATTTTGAGTTTTTTCAAATTAAGCACATGGAAGATGCATCAGAATGGTACCTAGACCTGTTCCTCAATGATTTGTCCCTTTTCAAAAAATGTGGAAATCTGGCATGCGGAAGTTGGAGGGTCCATTGCCTTAAAAATGAGATTGAGCATATGGCGACCCGCACACGACGACCCATAAGGAAGTTCCCATGGATGGCGATGGAGGGACAACAACCCACATGGAAGTTCCTATGGATGACGATGAAGGGATGATGGCCTGTATGAAAGTTCCCATGGACGATGATAGAGGGATGATGACCCACAAGGAAGTTCCTGCAGACGGCGATAGAGGGATGGTGACCCACAAGGAAATTCTCGCAACTTCACAAAACTCAACAAAACCTTGGCAGTTCACTTAAGCATCATAGAAACATCCCAAATCCATAGGAAACTTGTCCCCAAAGTCAAAAAATGAATGCAAAAGCAAAGCAAGAGAGCAAGGACCAAGTCAGCAGGAACAAGGCAAAAAGTAGAAAAAAGAAGGGGGGGACTTTGTTTCTCTTCTTAGATTTGAATTCCCCAGGTGAAAGTGAAGGGCAGGGAGCAACATTTATATGAAAATTTCCATTAATGGTGTGCATTGATTTCTTGGTACAACAAACCTAGTTTAGGTGAGATGCAGGAACTTGTGCTCATTTGGATGCTTGCTCAAGGCTTGGATAGAAAAATTAAGTGTGGAGCCTGCCATGCAGGCATAAGTTGGGCATCAGTCGCTACTTAGTGATGGAACACGAGTGACCACCCGCATGAGGGGACCCATAGATGTGGGTCCACAGTGCCAGAGGGATGCAAAGATAAAGGTAGACATGGGATCCGCCATGTGGGAGGACAATGACAAATAGCATGAGGAGATTCGTGATTGTGGGTTCGCAAGGTCTAATGCTTGCAGACAAACGGTGGGCACAACGACAAATAGCATGAGGAGACTTGTGATTGTGGGTCCACAAGGTCCAACGGATGCTGGGGCAATAAGAAAAGGGAAACTCGCAAGACCCAACCCACAAGGGAAAATAACTTGGTGAAATTCAAGTGGGAAAATTTGACCAATGGAAAATTGATCGTTTTAAGGCTAATGACCGACTTGAGCTTGGAAATAGAGGTGCACAAAGCAAGAAAAGGGAAAAATAGTCCATCATGAGCAAAAAAAGGGGGTCCCTACCTATGGCAAGGCGTGTGTGCAAAATATGCACAACAATTACATCTATGAATTAGCCTTCCTCCCACTGAGGCTACATCCACTAGTTATGATCCATATTGAGGCTACATCCACTAGTTATGATCCACTAGTTTAGATGTGGAATAGATGAATGACACCATTAAGCATAATGTGTATAGCTTCCATCATGGATTTACTATCAACATACCACTTTATTAGTGAGGAGCATGGACCTTTATATTTTGTATCAGCTCATATTAGATGACATTATGGTAGACAGTCAAGCTAGGTTGAGGTAGCTTCACAGGACCTACAAAGGGGTACCGACATATTCCAGACCAACCTATAGCCCCCACCTAGCATGTTCCATATTGGGTTGAGGTTACTGCACTTGATATTCATGGCACATACAACACACTTCTCTTTGACACAAGTCCTTTACCATGTACAAGTGTCCCCAATGTGACCATACATTCTTGTGACATCTGCGGGATTGGTAGAGTGCTCCAGGATGCAACACATGTACTTGAATAATTTATATAAATATTTACATTCTAAAATTCATATGTGTATTAAGTAAAATTCATTTTAAAGTACTTCTCACTCTTCATTGAAATCATGTATTTCTTAATTTCTAGCAATATGACGATTTGTTAGGATTTGGAGATTTGGAGCACTTTTATGATCCTCTACATGGTACATTTGAGGTACATTTATAATATTTAAATTACTTGATACATTCAGACATTGAAAGTACAAAACTTTAAGATGGATTTACATATACACATGTACATTAAATTAAATTATGTACTTTCTTGTGTAGGGAGGTGGATTAGGATAGGGATCGAGACAAGGATCAAGAGAGGGATTAGGATAGGGATCTATATAAGGATAGATAGAGAGATCGATCCATAGTCATATTAGACATCCTTCTCTTTGACTTTTTTTACATGCATGCACATGGGTTATACATTTTATATTGTGGTTTGTCACATTATGGTTCTTATCATGATCTTCACATTATATAAATTTTACATTATGGTTTCATAGTATGGTTCTTATTATGTTTTACATTCTATACATTTTACATTATTGTTGTTATTGTGATTTGTCACATTATGGTTTGAATATGATTTCTTTAATGATCTCTCTAATTATAATGAATTATAAATTAAATATCAAAATTTAAGACTACATGCATGTTAGATAAATTTAAGGTCACATAGCTCTAATCTATGTTAAGGTTTTGATACTAATATTCCTTATCAAACCTACGTAGTATGATGTTTTTAAATTGTAGACATGTGAAAATGACCTAACACTTATCACACATCCTGAATGACATTTTCTCATCATCGACATCATTATAACCTAATATCACTATATTTCGCATCAACAACATCAAAAATCATAATTTCCTCTATTAATTGAATAAAATTACATTATTTAATTAATTCACTTTTTCATCATTTTCGGCTAATTAAATAAATTTAATTTATTTAATAAAGTCCTAAACTAACTTTATTCCTCCTGATTAATTAAATAAAATCAATTATTTAATTATGTCACTAATTTACCCTATTCCCCTAAGTCAATTAAATTATTAAAACATAATAGTTTAATTAAATCACTTTCCCTTAAACTTGAATAATTAAATAAATTATTCAAACATCATTCAAAAAGGTTAAAACGAAAAAATACAACTTTGTTTGTAAAATTTAAACATGATTTGCATGTTCAACTCAAAAGGCTTAATGAGTTAATTACCTTCACCCACTTTCATGATTGAGAAAATTGTGATCCTCCAATTTCTCACTCTGATTGGCTGATTGATTCATCTATTTCCTAACTGATTCATCTATTCTTCAATCCCACTGAAGGCTCGATCTATTTCCTCAATTCCACTGAACACTCAAATTGATTTCTTCAATCACACTGTTTATGTAATCAAAATCCATTGATTCTTCCTATCTAATTCTCCTCAATGGTTTTGAACTATTGATTAGGATATTCTACTACGCAATCTCAATTGTTCATTTCAAAACACAAAATCTATATAACAACATCATTTCTTCTAAAAAACAATCAAAGAATTGACATCTTTTACACAATGAAGTAATTCCAAATTAATCATTGATTTCTTGGAAGATTTTACATACATCTTTGATGAACATCACACAACTTTGAAGCTTTTTCAACACACAAATGGAGGCTTCGTATTGATACAACGATCCAACATATCCTTGCAAGTTTTCTTTTTTTTGAATTCATTATGTTATCTTAGTATTTTGTTAGTTGATTTCAATAGCTTAAAAACTTCATTTCATGAGTAATGGGTATAAATCTAAATCCTTGTTTTGAATTATATTATATTTAATTTGTTTAACATGATTATCTCATGCTATCCTGATTTCCCCCTTACACATTTTGGCACGTAGTAAAAATGGTAGCCAAATCCATGATCTTTACCAAGTGGGGAGATATAAAGGATGATGAAATATTCAAAGAGGACCTTTCATCAATGATCTACAAAGAAGAACAAAAAGAAACATAACAGTTATAACCCCTTCTAATTGATCCTAGCAGTAAAGGGTATCATCTAACTAAACAAATGTGATATATTGGAAAAGGTGGCCTTGGGTGACACAAACAAGGTAGATGGGGACCTATTATAGTGGAACAAAGAAAGAAGAACATGAGAGGGTTTGATAGGCAGGGTTACTCCAAACACTGGACATATCTCTTTTAAGAAAGGAGCTCCTTCTACTAACATTAAGACATCAGATATCTACCATCTTATAGACAATGATTTACCCATTGAGGACTTATTTGAAAGATTTACCATAAATATATTCCCTACCCAACCTTGAAAACCTACATTCAAAGACTATACTTATGAAACAAAATCTAATGAGTATGAATGAGATTCTCCTTCCTTTGTCACCTCTAGTGACAATGACCTAGATATCCAATGGGAGAGTAATGCTAGAGTCATATTGACCATTTCAACAATTTTTCATAATCTTTACAGATAACGATGACAACCTGCCTCTTTGCTATCCACAGTTAATAGATTGGGACCAATAACACCATATGTCTGTTTTGGATCAATTCTAAAATAATGAAGCTATTGTAGAGTTCATGGGACTTCAAACTGATATACCATCAGGAGATCATAAAGTAGGGTTTATCATAGAACTCAAACAAAAAGAATATTTCATAGGGGAGATTATGTCCTATAATCACAAAATTGAAAAAGACAATGTAAAAGTCAACATGAGATCCCCTAGGGAAAACCATGATGTGGCTCTACTGGATCCTAAAAAGATAAAAATAAAGGACGAATCTAAGGGTGAAAATCTCTCTGAGGTGCCTGAGGATGGAGGATTCAATCTCCCTATTGCTGAATATCAAGAGAAGTTGACACTCCTAGCTGAATAAGATGAACCAATCAATGAAGGCACAACAAAAACACCCAAAATCACATACCATGTAGCGTCAGTGGATCCTGAAGAAAAGGTGAGCTTCTCAATATTTGTTAATGAAAGGAAGATAAAATTCGAATGGACATATGCAGACATGCCAGGGCTAGATCCAACATTGGTTGTACACCAATGGCTAGCCATATTTCCTAGAGCTAAACCTATCAAGCAGAAGCTACGAAAGGTGCATCCCCAAATAACACTTTTGGTAAAAGTAGAACTAAAGAAATTACTAGATGTAGGCTTAATTAGACCAATTTATTATTTGGAATGGATCTCGATTGTAGTACTAGTATCAAAGCCCATTGGGGGAATAATAATCTACATGGACTTTTGAGGTCTAAACAAAGCTTTCCCAAAAGATGACTTCCCTCTTCTGAGCATTGATATGATCATAGACCTAACTACAAGACATAAAATGATGTCACTAATGGATGGATTCTCCAAATATAATTAGATTAAGATATCTCTTGATGACCAACATAAAAAAAATTCACTTGTGCATGGGGGATCTTCTATTGGGATGTCATGCCATTTGGTCTAAAGAATGCAGGAGCAACCTATTAGTGAGAAATGACTACAATATTTTCATGATATGTTGCATACATCTATGGAAGATTATGTGGATGGCATACTAGCAAATTCCATCAAAAGAGAAGACCATTTGACCAACCTTGCAAAAGTGTTTTACAAGATCGAACGGTATAACTTGAGGCTCAATCTGAAAAAGTGTGTATTCAGAGTAACATCCAAAAAACTACTAGGGTACATAGTATCAAGAAGAGGCATCAAAGTAGATCCTGCAAAAGTAAAATCTATATAAGAGATTCCCCCTCCAAATAAATTAAAGCATCTCAAAAGTCTACAGGGGAAACTACAGTCCATTAGGTAATTCATTGTGCAATTGGTAGAAAAGTTTCATCTATTCACCCATATCCTACACAAAAACATAACATTCAAGTGGGATGGTAGATATGATCAAGCATTCTAGCAAGTTAAGGATTATCTACTTACTCCTCCAGTATTAATGCCACCTATTCTAGATAAAGTAATGATACTCTATGTCTCTACAACACAATCAACATTAGGAGCTCTCTTAGCATAGTTAGATGATAATAACAAGGAAAGAGCGATCTACTACATCAACCAAACACTGGTGGTCCATGAATTGAACTATTCACCCATAGAAAGAGTGTGTCTCTATGTCATCTTTACGACATAGAAGTTGAGACACTATATCTTGAATAGACAAGTAAAGACGATCTTAAAAGTAGATCCACTAAAGTACCTATTAGCAAAAGAAACTCTAACAAGAAGGATTGATAAATGGGTGATGATATTGAGTGATTTTGACATAGATCGCATAGACAAGACAACCATCAAAGGATAGATCATAGTAGATCAGCTAGCAAAAGCACCAATGGAAAATCATCAGGTTCTCACAACATAATTCCTAGATGAAAGCATACTGCTAACAAAATAAACAATCCGTTGGACCTTTTACTTTGATGCTTCCCACACTCAACATGCCTTAGGAGCAGGTGTCTTATTTCTCACACCACAGGGAGATAGTATACCTAAGGCTTACATAATTTCTTTCCTATGTACAAATAACATCTCGAAGTATGAAGCACTAATCACAAAACTGAAGATGGCCATCGAATGGAGGATAAAGGAACAGTAGGTCTATGAAGATTCTCAACTGGTAATCAGGAAAGTAAATGATGAGTATCAAATAAAGGATAACAAGTTGATGCCATATACAATAATGGTGGATAGTTTCAAACAATATTTTGTCACCATCACCTTTGAAAAAATTCTCTGAATCAACAATAGAGCAGTTGACACTATGGAAACATGATAGGTTAGCTCCTCAACATCCCACAAAACATTTCTAAGTATGAATTCCTTGTAGAGAAAATCTTAATGCTAGCATTCGATATCCTGAAATCAGAACTAGTGTGTGTTGTTGTTGGTCCTAATTCGCCATGGTACCATGATACATTTGACTATATCCAACATGGTATCATACCCCCTCACTTGACAACCAACCAAAAGAAAACATTTTCCTGTAGGACTTCTCGATTCACAATCCTAGGAGACACCTTATATCGTCTAAGTTTAGAGGATACTTTTCTATGATGTCTTGACATAGAAGAAGGGAAAACCACCCTACAAGAGATACACGAAGGCGTTTGTGGGTCCCACTCTGGTGGACCTAACCTAGCACAAACTTTACTAAGAACATGATACTATTGGCCCTCTATGGAGCCAGAAACTATTGCCTACACAAAAAAATGTCACCAATGTCATCAGCATAGTGACCTAATTCACACACTAGCACAGGAGCTAAGACCTATCACAACACCATGGCCTTTTTCGCAATGGGGATTAGACTTGGTAGGTAAGATCTCTCCCGCCCCATCCAATGGGCATAAGTTCATTATTACCGTTATTGAATACTTCATGAAGTGGATAGAAGTAATTCCATTAACCTACATCACTGATAAATAGATATCCAAATTCATCTTGAATTATTTGATATGTCAATATGTTTTGGACAATGGGACCCCATTCAAGAACCAAGATTCAAAGAGCTTTTTTCCAAGTTCTCTATCCAACACATATTCTCCATGCCCTACTATCACTAGTAGAATTTGGCAAATAAATAACTACATGACTAAAAATTTTAGTCACAACTAAAAATAACTAAATTCTACTAATATTTTGCAACTTAGCTATAGCATTGCATGAAACTAGGTTCTTTCCCTTTTCAAGGTTGTAGTTTCCTTATGATCTCGAGCTTTCCTTCCTTTTGCTTTGTCAAAATCAAGGAAACTTGCATGAAAGGAGCCAATGTAGTCTTTCCCTCTCAAACCAAAAGTCCAAGTTGATATTTTATCACATTCTCAACCTTGCTTGTGGATTTTAAAGAAAATAGGCCAAAGAATGTATTAAAATGCTTTTTCCAAAGTTTTGAATATGAAATAAAATCCCATTATTCAAACCTAGAGGCTTATGGTTAAAAAAAACCTTAAGAACATTGAAAACCTTGCAAGAAGTTATGACACTTTGGAAGTAATGATCATGATTTTTAAAATTCAAATTAGGTTGGGACCTTATTTGGACTACAGTTCGATTACTCCTTATCTTTGTAAAGTTTAAATTAGAGTAAGGGAATTGCAACTTTTTTCCAAAAGGAACTATGCTTGTAATTGTAACTAATGTAAAATGTTGCCACATTATAGAGCACAGTGGAGATAGAAAAATAAGAAATTCAAATTACCAGTTACTAATGCTTAATCATGCTTAATGTTGAAATTATGGATTTGATATTTCATGTGTTATGAATGGTAGCACAAATACCTAGCACCACTCAGGATCATCTACATATATTTAACATTGAGATGAAGGAGAAAGTAAAATCATAGTAGATGTTTGAACAGGTATTGAAATTTTGCCAACTTTGATTATTTCTTAGGCTAGTTTGTATCTACTAGTGCCATTTTATTAACACACAAAGATAGTTCATGATATCTCATATATTAGAAGTAATCCATAGGTTGTGTTTTGGAATTGGATCACACGAAAGATGTTGGGACTTGTTACACTAATTTTAGTGTATCATTGGTCATTGGAAGGTAATGAAAAGCTCTAGAAAATTCAAGAAAACTTATACTTTTTACGTGCTCTTTATGTTATAATATTCCTAAAGAAAAGCAAGGTGCAATATTGAATTTGATTGAAATTCTATTTTTGTGTACTCATGCAAAGCTTGTTTTCTATTTCCAATGTGCTTTCTTTTTAACATGTCAAATTATTGGGGGCATACAAGGGATTCTGAACCTATCTGAATGTTTGAGCAAATGACCAATTTAACAAGCAACTAAATAATAAATTATTGATGTGATCCTACTAAAAAGTGGCTTCTTTTGATTGGAATTGCTCTAGAATCACCTGAGGTGTGTATTATCTAATGACTATGATATTATTATATTCCTTAATTTATGGGGTTTACGATTGTTATTGAAAATAACAAAATTCTATGGAAAGAGGTCACAACTTGTCAAGGGGAACATGCAATTGTTTTCTGTAGAGCAGCAACAAATTCAAGCTCTAGAAGCCCATGCAACTGCATTTTCATCATTTAAGGTAAAACTCTCTTCCACTCTTTGAGATTATTTTCTCTACCATATTAGATGCTTCTTTCTTGTTGTGCTTCCATTTTCATCTTGTCTCTAAAATCTGTGGGTGTTTCCTAACATTGATTTTGTTTTTCTATAGGTTGCAGGCAATGAAAATCCTTCCATCCTTATTTCCTTTGCTTCAAAAACAATCATTGGAGGGTAGCTTACTTCAAAGTTACACGTGATTGAGTTGGGTGCAAAGCTAGGTATGGTATTCTTTTGCTTCTTGATTTGCAATTTGAACTAGCTTAAAGTTTACATGGTTGTTGGTTTTTCTATAAAAGAAGCTCTCTTTTGATATTGCAAATGAACTATAGGAACTATAATCCTATATGCATTGCATAAAATTTCCCATGGTTTGATCTTCTTTCACATTCACTATTTTTGCTAACTTCCCTCTTGAATAAACGAAGACCTCCTGCCTAGCCCATTTTCCTCTCTCCTTGTGAATGATGATTACCTTGTGAGAAGAAGGTTGCCTTAGACTGGTGATTGTTTTTCTCTTTGAGTGATTGGTGATTGCCACCTTTTAAACTCTTTACACCATTATTTACTATGACAATCAAACTTTGTAACAATCACATACAATCCTCAATCTGATAGCTTAAAAGAACATATACATGTCTCATTGACCTGATTCTTTATTGTAAAAAAAAGGGGAAATGTTGGTATGCTTTTACCCATATTACATTATGCTCCTTTTGACTGACCATGGCAATATTTTCTCCTTAACCTGAAATCTCACTGCCTTAAACTCAAGGCTTCATTACAAATTCAAAACCGTAATGCTGCTCCTCAATATTGTCTCAGGCATGCTATCCTTCAACCTTACTATCACTACTTCATAGTCTACATTCTAGTTTGAGAAAATAATTCAAGAACCTTTCCTACTATGTCTCAATTATGCAACTATAACCAAATGATTCAAGAACCTCTCTATTCCTTCCCCAATGTGAAAGCTCTCCAAGAAAAGATCTATCATAGAATATGGTGCTACCCACGCTTGATTCAATGTAGTTATTATAACTATCTTATTACCCATATCAACCTTATGCAAACTGTCTCCGACTATGGAGGTTCTTTAACTTGCATAACAACGACAGTCATTTGTATTTCAGAGTTTAATGCAACTAAAATTCAACAAGCAATTTATATTTTATTTCTACAAGAAGACTACATTTGGAGTGCTATTGTTAACCATTTAGCTTGCTTCATGGTTAGCCTCTAATCATAGCATTTTTCTTCTGTAACTTCATTAGTTGAAAAAAACAACCTTGATTTTATAAAATATAGAAAACAAAAGATCGAAAGATAAGCTTGACCTTCCAGGTTGACATTTTGCATTGGAACAACAGATGCAATCACTAGTGAAATAGATAAAAAATACTTCATTTCTTCCTTTTGATTAAGATTGATCACCTTATTTTCAAATATTAAACAACCATGCACACATAATTAAAGAAAGTTAAGGTAGTGATTACATCCAGTGGGGCTTCCTACAATATTTTAGAGGTTTTTTGATTATTTACAAGTAGGTCTTCTTTAAAAACTAAAAATTGTAAATGAATGATATATGGCACTGAAACCTCTTAAGTTGGGGGAATTTCCACCTCTACCAATAAATATCCCTTAAAAAATTTAAAATGGAAAACATAGGAGATCCCTCTTTTCTGAACAATATTTTAATCCTGTAACAAATTTTTCATCTCATAAAATCCCCTGCTCCATAAAAATAATTTCTAAATCAAATTCCATGAGATCACTTCCTAAAACCCCATGTAGCAAGTCTCGGTTGGGCTTGAAAATGACTACACATTGTATGATTTTTTATAAACTGGACATAAAAAATTTAAATATTGGAATAAAGAAAATTCTGAAATGCCACCTTATCTAGACCTGCAATATTATTTATAGTTTAGAATGAAAAATATTGGGATAAAGAAAATAATTTGGCTCGACATTCTTATCTTGACCTTTAAAGTTCAAAGGCTTTTTCTTTTGGGGGTGGTGGGACTAGGAAAGGGAAGAAGAATAAGTGCCAATCCTTTGGTAAAAGAAAACCAAGAAACAGAACAAAACTTTCTAAATTCAAGTATTGGAAGCAGAAGGTGTAAGTTAGGTCATAAACCATAGAAACTTTTCATGAGTTTCTTTAAGGAAATAAATAGATTTTTGAAAACTTATGGAAAATTCTACAAACATGACTAAAAAATAGTGCTCTAGCAACACATGAAACTTCAAAGTATATTTTTAATTTATTTTGAATCACAATTTGAACAAAACAATATCTGCAAGAAAATTTTCTTGGTCTATACTAAAATCAACAATTACAGGTTCATGTTACCCAATTATAATGTAAAATCATACTCTAAAAGTTCCATATTTATCAATGTACTATAACTTTCAACTGATCTAATCCAATTGCAAATTTGAATTTCCTTTCAAGAGAGCCATGCATGGCTACTAAAATATGGTTGCTTTACTATAATCTATCACATAATTTTGAATTATGACTGAGATTTTATACTCGTACTCACATCATTGCTTAGTTTGAAAAGGTTATTGATGGGTTGGCTACACGAGGTAAATATTGCAATCAGGGTGCTTATCATTCTCTAATAGACGTAAGGCTTGTTTATTCTCTTGTAAGTTTGAATGTCAATTCCATTCTATGACTGCATCTGTGTAATCATTGAAGGAAGTTCTCTAATGCATAATTTCCAAGAATGTGAGGGTCTCCATGTATGTAGGTATGCTTTTGTAAACAATTAGTTATACCTCTGATCATATTTTCTAATTTGAGTGTTGTGGTTGATAATGTAAAATCCTTGTAAATCCTTTTGCAAGGTATCTTTTCAATGCAATACAAGAAGTATTTTTGTTTGTTCATGGATTAATGAACTAGGCTCCATTCTTTATGTTGGAACCTCCTAGGATTAGACTTGCACAATTGGTCATTGTTAAACTTGATGTACATAAAATCATAAATATTTCTCATCATCAAAAGAAGCCATAATAACAAGTGGTTCATTGGAATCACATTCAATAGGAGCTCAATTTTTTGACTCTTGAATAGATGTTCATTGTTTAGATTTAGTTAGCTGTTTGTTTTTTTAGTTTTATTTAGTTAGACGTTCATGTTCTATTTTTGTCTCTTTTAATGCTTTTATGACACTCATTTGATAGCCAAGTATACCTGGAAAGGTACCAGTACTATTATTGCATAGATAGATGGGTTGTTTAGGGCACTAAATGTGAACACATATTTTTAGTAATGTGGTGTGCCCTTACCTTGAAGACTGAACTATGTTGGTTGAAAAAAATATATGGAAGGGATAATGCATGACTGCTACTACTAGCTTATAAATGTTCTTGTGACTAACAATTGTAAGGTATGTTGTAGTTAGTTGTCATGTATGGTCTTATAGTTTGTATTAAATTTGCTACATTTTGGAAGTTTGAAAGCCTGATCTAATGTTTATATCTTGTATTCTACTATTTAGTTCTCTTTGATTCAAGAGGTTCACTATGAACTTACAGGAACCATTTGTGCATTCCTTTACCTACAAGCATTCTTGGTTTCATTAACATGGTCTATGGGAATTTTGTAGATGCTAATATTCTTCTTCTCAACAAGATACAAATTTGCAAATTTAGTGGTTACTTTGAAAATGATTCCTCTTAGAAATATACATTTTCTATTAGCGTTGAAGTTGGTTTCTACAACTTGTTTTCTTCCTAATGCATCAACTATTTTGTTAAATTTTCAAGAATAGCCTTTTTATGTCCAGTTGTATTGAGGGTTCTCAATGTGAATGTGATGTCACTTTTTGAAACTTTGATTTTCTGTAGTGTTGCTACATACATGTTGTACAGTTACATAAACACACTGATAAATTATGTCACAATATTTTAACATTGACTATTGTGCATTGAATGCTTATAAGTAGTTCTATATGAAAACTGAAAAATGTAAGTTTGTGCCCTCGTGCAAATTGAATCATCCTCTAAATAGAAATGAGCCACCTCCAAAGTTGACTCTTGTAGGCCTCCCAAGTTGAGAGGTGTGATTTTTTAATAAAACTAGATTTACAATTTTCTGGTAAAGTTTATCATGAATATTTGGCTCATATAGTGCACACTATCTCACAGGGTGAAACTATTTGCTCATTCTATCTGAAAAATAGTGTCTGCAAGTTTGGTACAAACTGTAAATTTGATCACCCCCCTCCAAGAGAACTTGACCCAACTCATGCTCAACGAACTATGAAGTTGACACTTGCGGGTTATCCTCGTTGAGAGGTAAAGACAGTCTAATCAAGCACGTGTATGTATTTATTAAATTTTCTCCCAACAAATTACAGCAATGCATGGTTTGTTGTTGGGCCTTTTGGTGATGCGGGTGATTCACCGCATCACCAGAAGGCCCAACAACAAACTGTGCAGTGTTTTAGTGGCCTCCAAATGAGGACAAAGAATAACAATATGGAGGTCATATAGTTTTAATAAATCTAATCTCATTGCTTGTTATAGTAAATACACCATTTTTTATCCGATTGACATGTAATTGATTAATTTTAAATTGTTAAATGGACAATGATTGTGAGCACAAAGTCAATCTTGCAAAAAATTGTCTTTAGCGAACAAAGAGATACAAATTTGCAATTACAATGGCATTGGGCATGCAAAGTTACATATCTAGAAATAACTCAAAATCCATTATCATGACCCTGAGTATGTTGTTATGCTTTGATGGATGTCCTTGTTGTTTTTCTTTGATGGATGTTCCTTTGTTATTACTGGATATTTCATGTAGTGCATAATATTATAGTGCAAGCCTATTTTTCATATTGTTTCTTTTAGCATCACCAATATTCTCCACTAGAACATTGTCCTTGTTTAAAATGATGGAAATGGTTCACATCTCTTAGAACAATTTCTCTTGCAACAATCTTGGAGATGAATTTAGATGCAGTGTGAAAATCAAA
Organism: Sequoia sempervirens; assembly: GCA_007258455.2. Lineage (NCBI taxonomy): Eukaryota > Viridiplantae > Streptophyta > Pinopsida > Cupressales > Cupressaceae > Sequoia > Sequoia sempervirens. Next base: position 14,021 of record VDFB02341654.1, read on the forward strand.
ACATACTCGAAGGTTCTTAACAACTCTAATAGTTGTACCAGGGGCCATGTTTAACAAACCAAATGCAATTGCTAAATTTTCACTATGGTGACCTGGATAAATGATTCTTTTTCCTTTTATTCCACAACATTAAATAAAAGTATTGAATCTAGAAATACCCTACTACCTTCATTTTCCAAGACAATTTCTCCAATTTTGCATAGCTCTCCCATGTTTTTGGATGTGATCTGTCTCCTACACAAAAAAGAATGTACCGTTTTATGCCCTTCAATCCAACTACATGCAGGTATATTTTTAATTCCTCCATCTTTCATCAGTCTCCTTACTATTTGAACCTCACCACACCTACCTTCTTCTGCATAGATGTTTTCGAGAAGAACATAAGTTGCAACATTTTTAGGATCCAACTAAAAAAGTAGTGTTGTTGGAATGCTCAACCTATATTCATATATAATCCACATGCACCAAAGGTTTAACTAACATCTTAGTAATAATGTTTAGGGTGTCCTCAAGATAGCCAACATGAGAACGAAGGTCAACCATGCACACCTAATGATCAACTATATATTTAATGCAATAAGGGTTACTAAAGTGTGAAGTATTTACAACCCTCATCCACCAAACCTGCATGACTGCATGCATCTAGAACACAAGTAAAGCTTGCAATATCAGTGTTCCAAAGTGCTTCATTAATTCAAAGATTTTGAGAGCTTCCTTGCAAAATTCATTTTGTGCACATTCTGCAATCATATCATTTCATTCCATGAGATGAAATCTCTTTGAGGCATTCTATCAAACAATTCATTTTGTACTACATTTTGGTGTCAAATCTTTGGTAATTATGGTTAGTTTCATTACATTCAAATTCTAAATTCTGGGAAATTATATATAGTAAATAGATTGATGGTTGTTTGGATAGTGAAATTAGCTTTCTTAGAAATTAACTGAAATATCTTGTCTTGAAATATATAGAAGGGTTATTTTAATTAAAGAGGATTTTGTGGTTATTTTTGTAACAATGATTAACAATGATTTTAGAGTGCAACTATCTCGCTATTTTCATTCAAGATACAAGTCATCAAAGTCAAGCACATACCAAGAAGATGGTAATCTACTTCAAACCATCAACCTCACTTAGTTTAGTCTGCTTAGATGGGGATATTAAGGAAGTTGCAAAACAATCAATATATATCATTTGTTGTTTTTTAAGGAGAATCCTATGAGATCCAATATGATAGTGGATCAATATCTGGTTTCTTAAGTAAAGATGATGTCATAGTTGGGAAACTTGTTGTGAAACACCAGGCTAGTAATTTTTGGATGTTAAGGCTTCCTAGTTGGATATCAAAGATCTTTTCTCATCAAATTAATTTGGAATTTATGTATAAATGAATTCTATCACGGTGCAGGTCTTTACTGAGACAACACATGAACCAAGGTTGACATTTTTGTTGTCTAAGTCTGATGGCATTCTTGGGCTTGGTTTCCAAGAAATTTCTATTGATAATGTTGTTCTAGTCTGGTTAGTGTTGATAGCCTTCATTCTATAATGTCAACTTCATTCTATAATTTGAGCATATCACCTTTCTTAAACTTTGAACAAGGTTCTAAAATCAAGGGTTCAATATGCATATTTTAGGCCTATGTTGAACACTCTATTTAAGGAATTTGTTGACAAGGCTACAATTTTTTAATTGATTTATCTTTCTGCTGTGTTTGGACTTACTTTTATAAACTTGCAATATAAAATGCACTTTAATTCTATATGAATTGAGACTATAGTAATTTTGTTGGTTGTATTGAGGCACAGATTCATTCATGGTGGAAAAGGTAGCACCCTGTTGCTCATATCAGATGGCACATTACATATAAAAGAGGAAAGATTCTAGGGTTATTGTTGACTGCATTGAAGGAGAGAGATTCATATATGGGACACGGTCAACACTCTCCTTCTTGGATTCTACATTTTACAACTTCCTCCAGGAAGATTTCCCACGTTGTAGAAGTTTTAAGAGATGAAAGGGGCATGTGCTCACATTGAAGGGATCCAAGCATGCATTTCCATCATTGCAAAAGTTTTTTGGAGAAGTTTCTTTCTTGTCATTTTTGTGCATTGTAACTCAGATTTTCAGTCTTGTGACTAAAAATAAAAATTGTAATACTCTATTTCTAAACAATTTTCAAGCAAGTTGATAGATATTTCAGACTTGTGCAAGCTATAAGAACACCTTTATAATTTTAATAAAGTTCACCGATTTTTCCTTCTCAATGGTTGTCTTATTGTGTGCAATTAATGATTGATGTGTATTTCTATGTTTTATGTTTAAATCCTCAAATATTAGTAAATTAAAATGACTAAATATACTACTATTTGACAACAATTAATAATTAAATTGACTAAATATACTACAAATTGACATAAATTAGTGAACACTGAATAACTATGAGTAAATATATGACCAGTGAAATCAGTGAATAAAAATGACTAAATATACTACTAAATTGATTAGAATGATGATTAAAATTGATGAGTAAATACACTACCAATGGACATAAATCAGTGAATAAAATTGACTAAATAAGTGACAAGTTAACAATAATCAATGACTAAATTAACGACTAAATATATCAGTGAATAAAAAATGACTGAATAAGTGACTAGATTACAACAATCAATGACTAAATCAACAACTAAATATACTACCAAATCGATCAATCAAAACAACCAATAAATGACTAAAAATAGTTTATTCATCAATTTGGTCGCATTATAAATGATTGGCTATAAACTACTAATGGTCATGTGATCATGTTTGGTCATTTATATGTAGTTTTTAGTAGTTTGTTTAATCATATATTGTTGTTTATGTACTAGTGTATCCCCCAAAAAATGGTTAGGTTGAAGCGTCTGACAAAACCATCCTGAAGATACTTAAAGAGACTGTTAATGACACCAACAGTGATTGGGATCTACAACTAAACCCAATCTTATGGGATTACTGAACCAGTATTCATACACCTACAGGTGCCACACCATTTTCCTTGGTCTATGGATCTGAAGTTGTCTTACCTATCGAAGTTGAAATCCCCTCACTATGAATATCACTAAAAGGCATGGTCAACAATGAAGAGTATCAAGTGTCCAATTGAATGAGTTGGAACTCCTAGATGAAAGGTGTTTGAGTGCATTAAACCATCTTTAGGTTTATCATAATTTCCTCAAAGAAAGCTACAATAAAAAGATCATAAATAGAAAATTTTAGATTGGTGACTTGGTACTCAAAGAGAATCAAAAGGTATAATTGAATCAAGATGGCAAAGGTAAGATTGAACCCAATTGGTTAGGTCTGTTCATCATCATAGTAAGCTATGGCTCTAGATCCTATCAACTGGCTACTCCTGAAGGGGAATCTTTAGTTGAACCACTGAACAATAGCCATCTTAAAAAAAATTATACTTGAACACATCAAAGTACCCCAGGAAAAAAGGGTAAAAATTAAAAAAAAAATCAAAAAGTTAAAAAAAGAAAAAAAAAGTAAGAAAAATAGTAAAGAGAAATAAAACATTTTTAAGTGAAAACCACTTTGTGACACTTCTGGAATAGGTACCATAGCAAAAACTTGGCAAACAGGCACTACATTTGAATAAAACTTGCATCGCTATCTATCAACACTATTTGAAGCATCCACCCATTCGTCCCATAATAAAACATGTGTACAACCATGGCTTGATGACTGATTAAGTGTTGAACCTTACTGCACCATGAAAATCCATCTCCCCTAGCAAAGGTAATCCTATCTTGAACTGCTGGCAACTTCCTGAAACTAGTAGAAAATTAGAACCTCGTATGTCACATCATGGTTGAAAACTATCAAAAGAAAAAACATCTAGAAAACAAAAAAAAAATCAAAACAAAGTCATAAAACATCAAATCCCAAAAAAATGTTATGCTTTGAGTCAACACCAATTGAACTACGTGGTCTCTGTGTGTACAACATAGGAAAGTATTATCAGCCCCCAAGGCCTTAGGTAATCCCCTTAGGTATCTATCATGCTTTCTTTTAACTCAGTCAAAAAATTCAAAATTCAAAAAATATTCAAAAAATAGAAAAGTCAAAAACATGATTCTTATCAAAACTAAGTGAACTACGAGCCTCTGCATGTACAATGTAGGAAATTTTTATCTTTGATGAGGCCCGCCCAAGGTTAGTCCCCTGAAAACAACAAAAGAAATATCATATAAACTCAGAAAATCAAAAAGGTCCTACCTCCATCATCACCAAACATAATAAACTTTTCATCCATAATAAACAAATCGTCACACTCACCCTTTGACAACTCCAACTGTTAAGAAAAGATGTGTTTTACACCTTGCATAATGTAATTATTTAATATTGGGGAAAATAAATAAATAAAGTACCCAATATTAAATATGGGGACATGGTTTTGTAATCTTATGGTTTTAGTCACATAGTTTTGTGCAATACTACTTGGTGGTTTTGTGGGAGCTTGCTTCTATAAAAGCAACCACAAAGGTTGTTGTTTAAGGTTGGTCAATTGGTAGCTTAGCTCTGGTTAGCATTTGTGAGGGTTTGAAGCATGGAACAAGATGTGTGGTTGCATGCTTGTTCGCATGGATTGCTTTGACATGACAAGTTTGTTGCTTCAATGGTGTTCATAGAGACTTTGAAGATGTATTGTAATCTTTATTGTTGAATAATACATGAGAGATGGATGCTTTTGGAGGCTAGGTTTTTTTCCTCTTGAGGTTTTTCCCATGGTATATCTTGTGTCATATTTTCATGGGCATGTTTTCTATTCTCTTGCATGTGGATTCTAAATACTTAGTTGCATAGATTTCTCTTATGGGTTATGTGGAAATTGTCTTTAAATGGCTGTAAGTTTCCAAAAAGTGGTATCAGAGCCAAGGTTGTGGTTGTGTAACCCTTGGTAGTGAAAAATAAAAAAAATATTGTTTAAGTTTGAATCTATACATTGCATGTGAGAATCAAAGACCTGGAAAGCTATGAAGGCTTTGCAGGTTGTTTATTGTAGATCTGAGGGTTTTGGGTTTGTTGTTTTGATGGGTTGTTTGTGGATCTGGGGTGTGAGAAATTTTGGGTGAAATGGGTTTCTTGGTTTTGCATTCAAGTGGGGATTTTGTGGGAGAAAATTTATAGATGATCTCCTGGCCCAAAATAGACCTCATGGTTGGATCCGGGTTGGCCGAGAGACAAAAATTGATATACAATTTGACCTATTTTTGTTACTGTGAAAAATTGCAATTTTTTTTCCCATACCCCTGTTTGTACAGACGTCAAAATAATATTAAAAATATATATATTTTTTCTCGTCGCCATTAAAATTTTGTTCTACAAAATTAAATAAATAAATAAATAAAAATTAAAAATCACATCTTTGGGGGCCGATTGAAAAATTTGTATTAAAAGAAAAGGAAATCAAACTTTAGGGGAGGGGGGGTGGGTTTTGGCCCTACCCCGTACTCTGTCCTCCTTGTGGCAGAGTTGACAGTACCATTGTTGGCCCTCCCTACCAGCGGAGGTATCATCGATGACGGCCTCCATCCGGTCTGGAGTATTGCCAGACCCGCCGGCCATCCACTACGTGGGGTTAAAACAAAAAAAATATTATTAAAATTTTTGACATTTTTTAATAAATTCCTCCACGAGTTTTAAAGGGCTCGAATAAATTTTTTATATATATGAAATTTAAATATTTTGAAATATCATTTCGGGTCCGCCACCCAATGAGCAGTGCTGCCTAGGTGGGGTCGTCGCCTAGCCACTAGGGGTTGCTAATTTTTTTTGCCTCAGGTGTAAACTACAATTTTACTTCCTAGGGGCATAACTTTTGCCCAGTATGTCAATTTTTTGACTTCTTGGACTCGTTGGAAATCTGACTCAGTGCTCTATGCTGTGGTGACAGTGATTTTCTAATATTTTATAGTTTTGATAGTGTTTTTCTTGCTGAAAGTCAGGTTTTTTTTTTTTCTTAATCTTTGAGAGGGCATATTGGGTGCATACGGAGTCAGATTTTAGACTTCAAATAGTTGACGAAAATCTTGTTCAGAGCACTACACAGTGAATCAGGTTTGGAGATATTTTGGTATGGTTTATTTTTTGTTTTCTTTATCTGAGCTATTTATGGGTTTTTTTGACTATGGTGATACTATGAGTTTATTGATGATCAGATCTTGGAGATTTGATGTTGGATTCATTGTATGCTCAGTTGCATATCTTAGAATATTCTATTTTGACATGGTTATCAGTATATGGCTGGATTTTTATGTTACATTTTTGTATCTACAAGGTGTGCAATATTGTAGGCGGTCTATACTTACATGTTGCATTTATGACTTGGACATGGGTTGTCTTTGCCCATTGATATTTTAGTGTTGATGCATGTTCAGTTATGGGGGCTTGGTTTAGTCTCTTGGTTTGTTGGTTTTGTTGTCATGTTAAGGAGGTGAGATGGTATTACTAGGTACAGTCATGATATGAGATCTATGCAGTTGATTATGATTATGCAGATATGTAGACACAGTTGGGTTGAGTTGCTGGTACATTTGGTGGTGATCATGATGTCATGGATGTTTCTTGTACATTAGAGATTTTGGAATGCCATGATGGTTTATGCAGGTGCATTGTGGTGGTGTGTTTGGTTCCTTAACTATGGTACTTGAATATAGACATGTTTGGAAAATCATATCAGAGTTTGATTTTCTGTTTGAGTCTTTTGGTCTATATGGTTATTCTCTTAGATATCTCAGTTTTTAGTTTACTAATGTGATGATGAGTTTGCATGTTTCAGTGATTGGATCTACAAGTCATGCAGGTTGTGGATTAGCTACCCATTTACTTGTAGTGGGATGACTTGGTTATGGATTAACTTTATTCACCAGGTTTGATTCCTTGTTGTTGCATACTTTGATAGTTTTCCTTGTTCTTGGTCATTTGTAAATTGGTATGTGTTAGAGATGAGAGGATGAATGTTTCTTATAGTACCTATACAGTTGTTTTTGGGACTTGTAGTGTGTGGTTTATCATGACATCATTGATAGCTTTGTTACATATTTTAGTGGGAGATTTTGATAGTGATGGATTGGCCATGATTGGATATGTTTATGATGGTTTGGTTGTATCTTCTTGTCTTGGAGATTTTGGTTCTACTTTTTATGTTAATGATAGTTTAGTTGTGTGTGTAGACCTAGATGATCTTCATGGAGAGGATGGTAGTCATGATGCCATGTGTGAATCGGTATCACAATTTTAGTGGGAGTTGTTGGCAGTGATGTGGATTCACCTTTTGATGGTGGATGTTCTTCTGCAGTATTTGTTGGTGTCATGGGTGGACTTTTGGATTCTACTTCTATGCAGTGAGGGTTCATTGACATCTTTGGTTTCATTGACAGAGGATGGTTATATTCATGTGGTTTGGATATGTTGACATTTTTGGTTGCCATGCATGACTTCTTTAGTCTATGGTTGAGGTGCCATGCTTTGTTTTTTTTTTTCTGATATCTTATCCATGTTTTTGATATGATGGTTATGTTATTATGTCATGATTTACTCTTGATTCCAGATTGGATTTTTTGGCATGATATAGGTGCATGTTATGTTCTTTGGATCATATGATACTCTTTGAGGAGGTGTGTGATCATGATGTCATGGTTATGTTCTTGATTCATGATTGGACCTTTAACATTGATCTTGTGTGGTTCTCTTGGTATTGGGTACATCTATCATTTGCTTGATTACTTCATGATGGTGCTATGTTGCATTTGGAGTTTGGCATGGATTGGTTGGTTACAGGTACTCATGGATATTTGGAGACATAGGTGAGGCTTGATTTCTCTTATGGTTAAAGACATGGGTTGAGATGGTTACTCTTGATGAGATTTCAGCAGGAAGTCTGAGGAGCCTACACCTTGGTTGGATGTGAGTTCAACTTGGACCTATGAGGAGAGTGTTCTTGGATGAGTTATGATGACTTGGATATCTTGGAGGATCATTCCCATTCCCCACTCTTGGTCTTCTCGGTGGTTTCACTTGAGAGCTACTGGTGTATATTGTTACCTTTGGATTGAGTGTATGTGTTTGGGATATCAGTTGAGCATGAATTATGCTTCATTGTGACAGATTGTGTGGCTTCTCTATTGGATGGATTCTTATCTTTGTGCATTGGCATGATGGAGGAAGAGAGAATTCATACTTGGTATGGTGGTCACTTTGATTCTTGTTGTAGGTATCTTGATGGAGCACATGGAGCACTTTGTTTCCATGATGGTATATGTGGCTATATGGATTATTAATTTGATTCATGTTTTGAGGTTACTTGTTCCCCTTATGCAATGTATACAAAAAGTGTGAGAATATTAGGAAAAGGTTTGTTGTACAGCTTGCATAATGTAATTATTTAATAGTGGGGAAAAAATAAATAAAGTACCCAATATTAAATATGGGGACATGGTTTTGTAATCTCATGGTTTTAGTCACATAGTTTTGTGTAATACCACTTGGTGGTTTTGTGGGAGATTTCTTCTATAAAAGAAACCACAAAGGTAGTTGTTTAAGGTTGGTCAGTTGGCAGGTTAGCTCTGGTTAGCATTTGTGAGGGTTTGAAGCATGGCACAGGATGTGTGGTTGCATGCTTTTGTGCATGGATTTCTTCGAGAGGACTTGTTGCTTCAATGGTGTTCATGGAGACTCTGAAGATGTATTGTAATATTTATTGCTGAATAATACATGAGAGATGGATGCTTTTGGAGGCTGGGTTTTTTCCCTCTTGATGGCTTTCCCATGGTATATCTTGTGTCATATTTTCATGGGTATGTTGTCTATTCTCTTGCATGTGGATTCTTAATACTTAGGTGCATATATTTCTCTTATGGGTTATGTGGAAACTGTCTTTAAATGGTTGTAAGTTTCGAACACCAAAAACAAACAAAACAAATAGATCAAAATAAAAAATTCCAAAGAGAAGATAAAAAAATAGGAGAACTATCAAGTGAAAACAATAAAAAAAGGTTACCTACCTATCTATTGAAAATTCACCAACAACATCCTGAGATATGTCTTAATGAATAAAACGTTCCTACAATAGACATCATCAACACCAGATAATAGCCTGAGACCTCAAAAAAAATACAAGTGATACTACAAAATTGTTTATCTTTTTATAGTCTTATCTTTTTTGTTTATCATAATACCACATTCCCAGGATCTCTCAAGGATATCCATAAGGATTTAGAGAAGAAGGATGGTGGTATTAACAGTCAATTTTTTCTATTTCTATTTGTAAGATGTTTTTGTGATACTATCATGGCGAATAATTGCTTTGTTTGGTGTATGGAAGTTGTTTTGAGATAATTCGTGTAGTGGTTGCATGATAGGCATTTCATACCTCTCTGTGTGACTGGTCCAAATTTTTTTAACACAATTCATCCATATTATCCTAACAAGGTTTTTGTATGTCTGGAATCAGAAAGAATATTCTTTATATGCCGAGTCAAAGTCCACGCAATGGATACAAATCCACCTTGGTTATTAATACCTTGGTGCATTGTGTCTATTTTCTACATTAAAAAGGATTTTTAAAGATACAAAGCCTCTATACAAAGCAATAACAACATTTCTTCTAACTAACAACATCCATCCTACATCACAATATCATTAGTAGCACATCCATCCTGCATCCACAATTCCATCAGTGCATATCATGACCATAATAAAGCAATAAAACATCATGTATCATGTATCATCATACATCACATATATAAGATATCAACATCCATCATATATCAATATCCATCATATATATAATAAAACATCATATATCATATAGATATATAAATCATCCATCAATCCACATCATATGCATACATCAGAAAAGTACAAAACATGAACATAACCATATATACATCATCATCCATAATCATCTCATAACACATAATGAAGCCGAATTGAAACAATTATCTTATATATATTATCATCAAAAATGAGAAAGTCAGGTACATCATCAAATAACATGTGTCACATCATAAAATATACATATGTACAAGGCCTCAGTTGGGCTGATGAATGTGTATACAAAATCATGTCTACAATAATGTCTCTAAACAATAAACATAATGAAGATAAAGTAAATATCTAGTCCTATTGTTTGGCTAGAGGTGGAGATGTCTGATGGTCATGGCTCTGGTGCAAAGAAGGATGTGGGATCACTAGTGGCTGATTTGGATGCCTCACTAGTTGATCACCGAAATCAACCACACTAGTGGTTGTGCTAGGCTCACCAAACTTGTGATGTCTATGTGCTCTAGGGATGATGAACTCATACAAATTATGATAATATGTATCCTCTCTCATATACTGGTCCTACTCTACTCTAAGAGCATCTCACTCTATCCTGAGGGTATCCCTCTTAGCTATAATGACCTACACCTGCACCTCAGCAACAAGACGATGCCTAGACTCAGTATCCTGTTGCTACCTAAAGCCATCTCTCTCATGCCTCATGGTGTCTCTCTCCATAGTCAAGGTAATGACCTGCGCCTCTATGGTCTATCACTGCACAACCTCCACATCTCAAGCAGCTATCAACTAAACTATTTGCATTGTCATCGTTACATCATCAGGTGGTGGAAGAGAACCCATAACCTATGCTTGATTCTGCTACATGTGATTGTCTTTTCGATCATGTCACTCATCCTTCTTAGCTCTATCCAACTACTGAGAAATGATCCGAAGTTGCTATCTCTCCCCTCTGTGACTGTAATACCTGCTCTACCCATATTTGGCACAATGCTAACAAGATCTGTGAACCTCAGAGGAATCCATCGAGCCCACCACTAGTCATAATCAGGGGTAGTCCTAAGATCTACATGTCCAACTGGCCACCCCCATCCAAATGGGGAAAGAGCTCTAAACTCAGCTACAATTGCATCATGCTCTACTTGAAGACCCCACACTTGAACCTCTCAAGTGGTCCTACCAAAATGAGCCTTATAGTCATCAATAAAATGGTTTTGTCTCTCCCCCAATTGGCAAAGAACCCTATTGGGTAGATATCTCTCAATCAAAGAAAGAACACGAACAATCAACCATCGATTATGACTATAAAATGGCAACTGCTCCTAGTCGTCATACCATGCATCTCAATCCAAATACAACCTCTAGATAAAACCAAGCATATCGTCAATCACATGACACTAATAAGAAATCTTCCTAGGCCCAGTATAATGAAGAAATTCATTGTATTTGTAAGAGTAAGGATCCTCTAGATCCCAATCCAAAATTCCATTGAGCCTAGTAACTGGGATGTTCTCCCAGGCCCATACATGAAATAATGACATGCCAATAGAAATGGAGTTGCCTCCTTGGTAGGCGACCTCATGCATATCCCTATAAAGATGTGCAAGGAGACACGAAGCCCATGCATACCTAGTGCCATGCTCGAACATATGCTTGATACATACACCCCAACAAATGGGAAATTGCTTTCCTAGCTGATTAGGAATGACGAGCCCCAAGACCAAATCACATAGAACCAACGAAATAGGATCCACACTGCCAACAAAGGGAGATAGGTCTATCTTTGAATCCTGAACCCAAAGATTCCTAACACCAAGGACTTGTTGCATAGCGTGTCTACCCTATCGTACAAAATATGTCACTAGCTCTCCATGAATTAGTGTACGAAGGATCCTCCATACGTCCTATAGGGTAATGGTTCCCTCGCTAGTGGGTAAGTGAAAATATAATGTCTTAGAGTGCCATTGATCCACAAGGGAGGTCATCATCATTCTATGGCATCTGATAGTTGGCATGTAACATATATGTATCAACCCCACAACATCTAGGATATCCCGCTCCAACTCGTGAAAACAAGTGATCAAATTGATTAACTCATGTGATCGTCACTCTCTAGAGTAAAGTGATTTGAGACTAACCTACAAAAATTCAATCCATGACGTTAAGAATTTTCTATGAAACATGAAATGAACATAATATCACAAAAAAACTGACTCAAACTTCCAAAAAATAGCAAAAGTGGTCGAAATAGTCAAAAACAGACCTATTTTTAACAAAAGTGAAAGAAACTCAAAAGCGTTAAAATTTTCAAAAGCTAAAGTATTTCTCAAAAGTGAACACTTTTGACAAGGGTGGCCATTTAACATGAAAAAAGTCAAAATCAAACATTTGTAGCAAAGGCGTAAACAAGAGAAAACATTTACAACAAGAGAAAACATTTAAATCAAATGCATGCAGGAAACTCAAAAGCATTCCATTGAAAAACTACAAAAGTGGTAGAAATAATTCAAAAGCGAATAAAACATGAAATTACCACTATCGCCTAGTTTGTGTTCATGCATTAATTACTCAAAAATGAAAAGACAAAAAGAAGAAAGAATAGGGTACATACCAATGCACTGACACCTACAAGCCACCTAAACTCATGAAACACATCAACGTGATGTGCAACTCCTTGAATCCTTTCCATATACCTCGACAATAGACAAATCAAGAAATCTATAGGCAAGAAATTACTATAGGCTCATAATGCAAATGAGGAAAATTAAACCCTAATTACCTATTTTAACCCCCCAAACCCTAATTTTTTTACCTAGGAAACCCTCTGAGGTTGAAATTAGGAGCTCTTGGGAACATCTAAACTATCAATGAAGGTCCTATAGGCTCAATTTTTCATCCTCTATGCATCTAAATTGAAATGAAACAGTGTCGCGATCTCGATCCAAAAAATTACTTTTCCAACCAACCTCTCGAGGGGGCAACCCAACATCCTACCATCATTCTACTAACCACTGGGGCACAATGGGGTATATAATTTTTTCAAATCTTGATCTTAACATCAAATTCTTTGAAACAAAGCAACTAGTACTTTGTCTCAAAGGGGGGGAAAATGTAGACATGTAAAAATGACCTAACACTTATCACACATCCTGAATGACATTTTCTCATCATCAACATCATTATCACCTAATATCACTATATTTCACATCAACTACATCAAAAACCCTAATTTCCTCTATTAATTGAATAATATTACATTATTTAATTAATTTACCTTTTCATCATTTTTGACTAATTAAATAAATTTTATTTATTTAATAAAGTCCTAAACTAACTTTATTCCTCTTGATTAATTAAATAACATCAATTATTTAATTATGTCACTAATTTACCCTATTCCCCTAAGTAAATTAAATTATTAAAACATAATAATTTAATTAAATCACTTTCCCTTAACTTGAATAATTAAATAAATTATTCAAACATCATTCAAAAAGGTCAAAACAAACAAATACAACTTTTGTTTGTAAAATTAAAACATGATTTGCATGTTCAACTCAAAAGGATTAATTAATTAAATCAATTAATTAATGACATTCACCCACTTTCATGGTTGAGAAAATTATGATCCCTTGATTGCTCACTCTGATTGGGTGACTGATTCATCTATTTCATAACTGATTCATTTGTTCTTCAATCCCACTAAAGGCTCAATCTATTTCCTCAATTCCACTGAACACTCAAATTGATTTCTTCAATCACACTGATTACATAATCAAAATCCACTAATTCTTTTTATCTAATTCCTCTCAATAGTTTTGAACCGTTGATTAGGATATTCTACTATGCGATATCGATTGTTCATTTCAAAACACAAAATATATATAAAAACCTCATTTCTTCTCAAAATTGATCAAAGAATTGACATCTTTTACACAACAAATTAATTCCAAATTGATCATTGTTTTCTTGGAAGCTTTTACATACATCTTTGATCAACATCACACTACTTTGAAGCTTTTGCAACACACAAATGGAGGCTTCACATTGATACAACAATGATCCAACATCATTGTGAGTACACTTCAACATGGGATGGGAAAGTTTTCTTTGTTTTTGAATTCATTATGTTATCTTAGGATTTCGTTAGTTGATTTCAATAGCTTAAAAAAATCATTTCATGACTAATGGGTATGAATCTAAATCCTTGTTTTGAATTAGATTTTATTTAATTTGTTTAACATTGATTATCTCACACTATCCCGATTTCCCCCTTACACATAAATATACACCTCTTATGATTTTTTTGTTCATTATGTGTTATCGAGGTTTGATATAAAGAAGAATTGATCACTACTTATTTATTTTGTAAAAGGTTGTTGGTTTTCAACTTAATTTAAATAAGTGTTAGTTGCATTTATCTCATAAAAAAGTAATAAATATGTTTTTTACATATCGGTCTTTGTATTCATTAATTGATTAATTATTCTATTCAAGTTGAAGTAGTAATATTTTGACTAAGCTTATTAATTATTAAATCATTATTGGTTAATTAAATTTATTGTCTTAGCTCAATAAAAAGATATAAATTATTAAAAAAATCATTGAGATTTATTTATTACATTAAAAAATTATGAAAACACTACTTATTGCTTTGAAAAGGTAAAGAAGAATTGATCACTACTTATTAATTTTGTAAAAGGTTGTTGATTTTCAACTAATTCAAATAATTTTTAGGTGCATTTATCTCATAAAAAATCAATAAATATGTTTTGTACATATTGGTCTTGGTATTCATTAATTGATTTTAATTGATCAGTTGTTTTTGATAAGGAAAAGCAGGTTTTGAAGGGGCCCCAAAACCCTTTACAATGAAAGAAGGTTATAAAAGAATAAACAATAAGCACAATCAGTCCCAAAAAATCCAAAAAAGATGTCAAAAGATAAACCTAGACAGACTGACAACAAAACTAATAGGAAAACATTAGCATAGAAAGTTGATCAAACACAAGCTAAAGCATATTGTCTAAAACCTTAGTTAACTCCAGATTACTAGAGATGACATTTTCGTGCATCTCCATCACTTCCTCAAGCTCCTAAAAAGAAATGGTCACCGTCTTCTTGGTCTTACTCCTAGTATGCAAACATGGGCCCTCATCCACGCTCTTCTCCATCTAGTTCAATCGACTAATCTTAATAATTGCCTACTCATTGTCACCAAGATCCAATTTTTTACCCATCCAATTGAGGGCTTTCTCATTTAGCATAGTCAAGCCTTGCATACTAGAATTCAGGGACTGGTTGATAATTTTCACCACATAATGCAGGTCATTGTAGATCTTATTCACTTTGTCTTCCAAGGAAACAAACTGCTCCTCATGAACCCTACAGACGACATCTTCCAAAGTTACCAGCCTCTCATCATGGTCCCTACCAAGTTTCTCAGCATCCATGACCACCTTATCGAGAACCAAATTCATAGTTTTGAATGTGCCTTTCACCAATCATTCTTTTTTATTACATTTCACCAGTGCCACAAAAACATCCTGCCACTCATTCAACTTTATATTGAGGCCCTTGACCTTTGAAAAGAGCCATTTAACAAGAGAAAGGATATTTTTGGTACCATCCTCTACCATTCTACAAAAATGATCCATATCGATCTCATCCCAATTCACAGGCGTGACTATAGGTAAAGATGCATTCTTAGAGTGACCCTTCCAATCCACACCTTCACCCTCCAAATCCTCCTCAGCAGGAGAGTCCTCCACCAATAACTTCAACCTCCACCTATTGTTTCTCAGAATTCAAAACCAAGTTCACCAGCATCTCCAGAAGCCCTTTCTTGTCCTCAATCTACTCAACCTACTCAAAGCCCTTACATTGAGGGGAAACCAACCCACCATGCATAAGGGAAGCCTCCCTAGAATGCATGAGACACTCACCCTCAAGGATTTTTTCCACCATAGCCTACCCCTTATCATCCTTAATGCTCCCTTGAATCCCCTTATCAGTAAGAATAGTGGGCACATCCTCACCTTTCACCCCTTCCTCACCCAATTTTTAAAAAATTCTCCTTATTTTTACCCCCTTTCTTCCCCTTTCTTCCCCTTAGCATTATGAGTTACAACCTCCTTCCTTTTAGTGTTAGTTTCATATCCTTTCAACCATGATTTAGAAACCTTTGTATCATCCTTAGAATTCCCCTCTTCATCTGAAGACTCCTCATCATCAGAATTATCCTCCTCATAATCACCCTCCCATTCTTCAACTGATTCACCAGTATCATAACTAGGCACAATACCCTTCTTTTTGTGAGTAGAGGAAATCTTAGGGATCTTAGGTATAAAATTCAACTTGATATGGTCAATTATAAGTTGCATGAGACCCTCATAGAGGATTGCTTTACTAGGGTTCTTTCTGTGGTCTTCTATGCTAGTTTCCATAGATAAAAGCAAATAATAGGGGAATGACACAAAATTGTTGTTTCTGAAATGATTAAGCAACATAAAGTGGTGACCATAAATCACAAAGTAATTGTTATCAAACATGAATTATTTCATGATAGCCAATGCCACATCTCTTGACAATGGCTTAATGGAAGTCTGATTATATCCACCACTTCCCACACACCTAAGCTTCTCCTTTTCCTTGCCTTTGAAAAAATTAAATAACAAATTCTTATAGGAAACAAAATCTCTATAAAAATTCTTACACTTCATAGAAAAACCAGTGATTTGCGATGATCTCCTCGGTGACATTCACCTCCAACCCCTTGGTAGTGCAACATTATATTATTCCACCCCTTCACAAAGTCCTCAATCACCTCTGAATTTGAACCATGAAGTTTGAGAAAGTAGGGGAAAATGCAACCTTTCTCCAGGTACTCCCAAGAAATCTCATTCCCACTAAATTCTTCATAGGAGATTGGCTCGAATCTACAATGATCACCACCCATGGAAAATAGAGACAACCAAACCATAGCCTTCACCTTGTTCTGATGAGAAAAAAGGGATAAGCGAACAATCCAGAAAGAGATTAAAAATGCACCCATAAACCATGTTAACTTGACACCTCGAGTACAACCAACAATAAAATCCCATTCCATAATCTCTTTTTCATAAGATATGCAATAATTACTCGGAAAGGCTCTGAACTCAAAGTTCATAAACCAAAAAAAGAGGAAATTAATAAACTTATCTCTGAATGTTTTTGCCTCCATAAAAAGATAGTTGTTCATGATTAATAATTCTTTGGAGATTAATAGGAATGGCATCATATGAATACCAAAAATTATGAGACACAACCCCCAAATTAGCAAACCAATCAGCAAGAGAATTTGCCTCACGAAATACATGTGATATTTTAACATCATCAAAGGAACGAATAATAGAAAGAGCATCCTCGATTAAATGTAAAATAGACCACAATGGGGAATTTACCTTCAAAAGGAAATTAATAATATTAAGGGAGTTCACTTCCAACCATAACTTCGTCACCCTAGCCTCTTTAGCAAGTAAAAGGCCATGGTAGGCTACTGCATTTTTTTAAGTTGAATCAGTTGTTCTATTCAAGTTGAATTAGCAATTGTTCTATTCAAGTTGAATTAGTAATATTTTGACTAAGCTTATTAATTATTAAATCATTATTGGTTAATTAAATTTATTATCTTAGCTCAATAAAAATATATAAATTATAAAAAAAAATAGTGAGATTCATTTATTGCATTCAAAAATTATGAAAAAAACTTAAAGAAAAAAGTCACAAAAATATTCAATTAGTGATCCACCACTAGGTCATAAAGGTTGGCAAAGTGATTAATGAACACCCAATAAATAAGAAAAATCTTGAGCATATAATTTGATGTGTAAAGCCATAATTGAATCATATATAAGGAATGGAAAATAATAGTTACCTATGAAAAATGTAGTTTAGAGGTGGATTTTCCACATAAAAAATTTAGTCAACCTATCAAATTTTTTAAATAAGGTATATGGTATCATAGTAAACATGTTCATTGTGAATAAAATGTACAAAAATTTAACTAGTATCATAACAATTTTATCTCTAGTTAAATCCATACTTGATATGATCTTAGGTAGATCCTAAGTAGAGATTCTTATCTATGTGAAATTTATGACATTTTTATTAACCATTGTGAGGTTTTATGGAGGTGTGAACTTATTGGGATGAAGTGTATTTACTAATAACATAGGCTTGATATGTAAAAAAGGAGATAATTTCAATCCCAAATTTTAGAGATTTATTTCTTCAATTGATTCCAAATTTGGTGGGATCCAATAAAATTTGATGAAATAATTTTAGTTCATGAATTCTTCATTAAACAAATCTACTACCATTGTACCTAGTTTAGCTAGTGTTAAACAAACTTACTTCTAATAAAATTAAAACTTACAAATTTTGTTGGATCTAATAATATTTCATGAAATAATTTAAACATGACTTCATTAAATAAAATTACTACAAGGGAATAAGATACACCTTAAGAAATGGGCTGGGGCCCTAGCTCAGTTGGCTAAGTAATTCCGTTGTGGCTCTGCTGGTCACGAGTTCTAGTCTCCCCCGTCCTGTGGTACCGGAGGGCGTGTCGCGCCAGCGCCACCAGTCACGTTAAAAATTTTACCAGGCGCACTGCAGTTTATAGGGGGTCGTGCTACCCGATTCCTGCAGTCTATAAAAAAAAAAAAAAAAGATACACCTTAAGAAATATTTATAAGAAAATAAGATCACAAAAATGAAGCAAATAGAATATACACCTTAAGAAAGCTTTATAGTTAAATAATATTAGAAAAAAGAAGCAAATAGAATACACACCTTAAGAAAGCTTTATAGGAAAATAAGATCACAAAAAAGAAAGCTTCATGGACTATTAATTCATTCAATGTCTATCTAATTATATACATAAGAATATGACATATCAACCTATCTAAATTTGATGAAGCCTAAAAATATCCATCTAATATGGAACAAAAAATCCAAATTTAGATCACCACATTTAATGAAATTATTTGAATTCAACATAAAATAAAAATATTTTCAAATTTAGGTCCAAATGTTACATGTATATATTGTCATAGAAAATATATATGTACAAAAATAACTTAAAGTTCTTGATACATATAATTTGGATCCTCTCTATCTTTTATTATCTCTAAAATCTTTGCATGATCTTCAATAGGAAACCTCCACCTTTCTTTTCCACGTCCTCTTTTTGGTAAAGTTTCAAAATTTATTATTATTGCTATAACTAAGTGACTATAATATAGAACCTTTTGACTTGGCATATAATTAATAAATATAATACCATTTGTATCTATGTTTGTTGATAGTATGTTCCTTCAACAACCACCGATCGATTAGGACACTCTTGTCCATCACCATCTATCATTGATTCAGACAATTTGAATTTTGGCTGCATACATCTTAGTAGATAGTAATCTACACCCTTTGTATTGTCAGGATTTGCAAGAACAATGAAAATACCTCATGTACACACCATGTTATAGTAAACCATGCTCCACTTAGATAGAATATAATCAATTATAAGTTAAAATTTAATTTAAAATTTTAACCTATAACAACTAAATTTGGTACACATTTATAATCAATTGAATATAGAGGATCATAGACATCTATAATGTTATTTTCAAAAGAAGGCACTGACACTAATTGTTTTATTACCTATTGTGAAATATACCCACCTTTAATATTCTCACATTGTAGAGTATTTGCATTGTTCTCAATGTAATCAACACAAAAACATGATTTTTCTCACTTGAATTACAAGAGGCTTGTTATGTCACGATGTCATGATTTGATGCAAACTTCTAATACCACTATTTTTTTGACAATTATAAAGATTTGATCGATCAATATCTGTAAATTTCAAACATCCAATTAAAAAGTGTATAAAATTGAAAATTCAATTCATGTATACTTTGAAATCCAAATACCAAATTCATTTATGTACCTTTAACTTCCCAAAAATGGCTTGTGTTGTATGTTGAGTTACGAACATAAAAATGAATTTTGCACCATTCAACAATTTCATTTGCAGAATGACATTACTTGCAAGTTCATGTTGGTGAAATGCTAGGTTAAGAGGTTTTGAAAGGAAAAGACAATCTCAAAAAGCATAATTAGATTTCTCTAAAAATCCAACACTCAATATTGAAGATGCAACATTGGAAGTACCAAAAACACTATTGCATAATGGTAAGATTTCACTTCTCAACACATGCAATATATTGAGACACCTTTTTCTTAACAGGTTTAAAAATTTAAAATTTAAGAATTTAAATTTCTAGTCCATATGGTGTTACCCACAAATTCATGTTGGAAAAGTGCACACTTCACATATGCTCCTGCTCCATCATGCTCTCCTTTTCCATGTCCAATCTCATAAAAATTGTAGGGCATAACTAATATTACATTTGGGACTTTGGTTTGATTTCATATTTTATAGTGTGATGTTTTGGTACATGGATATTATCATTTTGGATTATAGACATTAAAGTTAAATCTATGTGTGCTTAGACATTTATTGCTCATAGATGATATGATTTGTTCATTTGAATAATCTAGATTGATCATAAAGTATTTTGAATAAATTTTTAATTTATGCAGGAATAAATGTCTTTAAATTAATGTGATAGATCTTTTAATTATTTGATGTTAGAAAATTCCAATGTGTATAATTTGTGTTTTGATTATAATTCTTGAAGGGTATTAATGCTTCTATTGAGATGTTGTAGGTGGATAGCCTAGGTCCTTAAGAATTGGAGTTAAAGTCCATTTACTAAAAAGATATAATTGTTGGTTTTTAATTTTGAAAGTGGGGTTCAATGTTAAATGTAATTTGATTTATGTACTTGTCATTATTTTTGGAGGGAAATATGTTTTATTGGAGTGACCTTTTTATTTGTGGTAAGTTGAAGAGTTGTGGGGATTTCTATTTTAGAGAGGGATTTGGGTTTGGTTATTCCTCTTCATTCTTTCTAAAAATTGACTTGATTCTTCTTGGGGAAAGTAGGTGTGTATAGATTGTTATTTTCTTTCTGGAATTGGCAGAAAAAGCAAGGGAAAAAGGGATCTTGTGTGGAAGAAGAATTTGAATACCAACTTGGCGCTTGGGCTGATCCTAACTTGGATAGCCAAGGTAAGCTTGAGATTTGTTTCTTTTATTATCTATGAGGTTGCAAATTGTTAGCAGATTTTATTATTGTATTGGGAGTATGTGTATTTTATTTTCTATGTGTATTCTTCTTTGTGTTATGGGGGTTTGTGGATGTGATTGAGGAGTTGTGTTGATGGTGTTTTTAGCACCACAACAACTCAAAAAGAATACAAGTATCCTATCTCTCTTGAAAGGTGAATTTATATCAACAAGCCTCAAGAAACAACCCCAAGGTCTCTAATGTCAGGTCTTGACAATGCAACAAACAACTTAGTGATAATGTGATTTGTTTGTAATCACAAGGGGCCTTAAAAATTAACAATGTTGAAAATATACTTATCATCAAATGTAGCAATTTGGTGATGCTTTCAATCCTAAGCTAACCCATATTCAAAGAAAGATCAAAAGAGATAAGGGTTTAAAGAGATATTAAACTAACTCTTAAGATCAATCACAACAATGAAAAATGTTGCAAATGGAAAGATCCCCAATAAAACCAATTTATTCTTAATCAAGGACAATCCTACACCTACACAAAAACAACACAATCTTCTAAGGTAACTAGAGATTTTTAGACTATGAAAATTCATCCACATACCAAATTATTGGTGCAATTTAAACAAGAATCCATAGTTGAACTTAGACAATATATGGCTTATACTAACTTTACACAACAACTTACAATTAACAAATTGCTAAAATTATGAGCAAGAGATTGATCAACATCATTCACACTTCACCATTATCATGAAAGAACTAAAAACTAACATATAACATTGAGAATAAAGAACAAGAAACCATAAGACTATCAAAGCTTAACAAAAAGTTTTTCAAATCAACAACTCAATTGCATTAACTTCTATAGCAATTACATAACAGTCTCTAGCTCTCTCCTCTCCTACAACTACTAATTCTTGAACTTCTTGTTACCTAATTTTGATAATAGCTCAATCAGGTAGAGCTTTTGTGGTTTTCAAAAGAGTAAGGTACATTTTTATTTTTGCTACATTACATTCATGTGCATAAACAAAATTAAAAGATTACATTATTAGATTGCATTTATGCAAATGCATATAACATAGGAGAAGATTGCACAATCTTTTCAAGAAAAGTAATCTTTATTGATAATGTAAATGTATAATGTCTCACACAAGTTGTGAGACTAACTCTTTTAGTGCAAATGAAAGAAAGGATTATACATTTATAGACATAAAGGAAAATAAATTCACATATAGAGAAAGGTGACCCATCATTGCCTAAATGACGAGTCTTGGTTGAGTTGCCTTGTATCATCTTCAGTCTTTGGCTTGTCTTGCATCCCATGCTGGTCCTAGTTGCCTGCATATGAGAGAGAGAGTGTTGTTAGAGAAATGAAAGGTCATCAGTCAATACATGCACACATCTATAAAAATACAATCTGATCTTCATGTGCACTAAAATAGGTAGCATGCCAAAGATTTCTAAGGAAACAACAGGATTATCAAACACATTTGTCATATGCATATATTTTTCTAACATGTTTGTTTCCTATGCAAGTATAGGAAAAATATTGTTGTTGTTTTGATTCTTCTTATTACAACATGTGGAGTGAAATGGGCTCCCACAAGGGTTGAGCCCAACATGATTCCATCATATGTTTAGAGGGATAAAAGTGTTATTTATCTTAGTGCCTTATCTTGGGTCTTTTCTGCATATTTTTGATAGGAATCAAGATATAAAAATATTCATCTTATCAGAGGCATATCCACCTCTCTAGTCCTGTTACTCAGGTACTTGCAAGGAATCTTACCAAAAAGCTAATAAGCATGTGAATATCATTACTGAAGAGGTGAATATGCCTATGCTAAAGACACCTATCCTTATTTATTGAGGACTCTATCAAGATATATCAGAGGTAAGTCATGTTAGAAACCAAGATCAGACATGCAAACCAGAAAATACCTTCCACAAGAGAAAAACAAATAAAAGCAAAGCAATTTGCATTAAGATGTGCAAATGAATAATATTCAGAAATTGAGAAATTACAAGGGATAAATTTCTTTATAAAAGAAATGTATGCATAACCCTAATGTTGACCTAAAATCAACTCAACTAAATAAAGCTTACTTATTAATTAAGTAAACTAATTATTACCTAAGTAAACTTAATAAAGTGTAACTAAATAATTAATTACACAAACACCCCCCTTAAGTGCAACTTAGGGAGACTAAAAAAGCATGAACCTAATGCTAGGATGGATGCATGAATGGGTCCTGACTACAAGGCCATGTTAGGTACCCATGTTCAAATGCAATGAATGGGAAAGAGGAGAAAAACTAGTGGGACAAAACCCCCCCTCAATGAGATGACCTATTGCAAAGAAGCACTGGAAGAACACTGGCAGAGTAACATTGGAATCCTGAATTTGGAAAGCAAGGAAAGATACCTCTATTTACAAGAAACCATATGAGATTCATTGAAGGACTCGGGCGGAATCATGATAATGCAATAGCAGACCCAATGCCAAGGAACACTGGAAATCTCACAAACTAGAACTTTAGAATCTATAAAGCAAAAATAGGTGAATAAATGATGCCCCCCATAAGAGGGAATGATATGATGAAAGAATCTAGAAGCTATGTGTATCTTGATGCCAATGCCAAATTGTGACTAAAACTGATCCATAGGAGCAAGTACCATGAAGATTCTGGAACATTAACCATAAAATGAATGGCCCTCAAACTGAGATGTGACCCGATGTGAATCTAATACGATTTAGGATAATTGAACACAGGCTCTCAATCTAAGATGTGAACCAATTCAAACCAAAATGTGTCAAGCTATGAGCAAGATGTGGCCAAAAGAAACTACAGAATCCAGATACAACTCATGTGAGTTGTCATCAATATGAAGATGAGATCAAAGTGCATGCAATGCAACTACACTCTAATCAAATTATTATGCAATAATCCCACCTAATGGAACTTTATATAAGTTCATTTTTACAATACCCCATGATTGTAATAGGAGAACAATAAAAACATGCATAAATTAAAGAGAAAATGCAAACCTAGTGCATGAAAACAAAAAAGAGTGCATGCACAAACCAATGTTTACATCTTCCTCCATAATGAAAAAATGATCTCATATCTGTGTAGAGGACTAAATTATCTTTCTGATGCCACAAGAATGGTTAAAAATGGATAATTGAGGGAAAAGATATGCCCTCCGAAGTGAAAAATGCTTCATCTGACTTTAGAGGCCTGCAAAAATAAATATGGAGAAAAATAAGAAAAAAACCTTCACCACTAGATCGGGCTCAGAACCAACTTTCCAATGGTATTTCATTTGTAAAAAAATGACACCGTGGTGGAAATTTATGCTTGATTTAGTAAAAGTGCTCCAAAAGGGCCCAATAAGGCCTGTAGGGAGCCCAGTGGGCTAAAAAAATTTGGACCTTGGTCTTGTGTGCGACCAGGGGGCTAGCGGGAAAGGGGCTGGGGTGGAGCCCTTGGTCACCCACATGACCTGTGCGGTGGGTTGAAGCGGCTGGGGGCTGGGTGCATAGCGCATGGTCCCCAATAGGACCTATGGCGGGTGTTGAAGGGGCCCGCGGGGGCTGCGTAGGACTAGCAGCGGATGGGTTGAGCGCCGTCGGGTGGCACGGTAGTGACGCCTGACTTTATACTAGCCACACTTTTTAAAGCACCATTTTTTATTTTTATTTTTTTCTCAAATTTTGAGAAATTTTTGCCTCGTGAAGCGTGTTGGGGAGGTCGTATGGTCTCTCTGGCAAAAAAAATTGCCCTTTTTTTCAATAGCTCCAAAATCAACCAAACGACAGGTGTTTCTAGGGTTTTTGGGCACTTTGATCGCGATGGTGGTGCCTCAAGAAAAGGCTACCCCCAAATCTTGCAAATAAATCACTAGACTTGAAACCCTTGCTGATCTGGCAAACAATGATGAAAATCAATGAAACAAAATCCAATCCTAACTTTTTCTAGTGCTCTGAATCCAATGGAGATGCCTAATCTAATCCAAAACGCTTCATAAATAATCTTGAGGTATGAAACCCTCGAGGAACCTTGAACGTGCTCTACAATGAAATTCTCCAAAACTGAGAAGGGGCTACAAATCAAGGCTTTGATACCATGTTAGAAACCAAGATCAGACATGCAAACTAGAAAATACCTTCCACAAGAGAAAAAAAAAAGTAGAGAAATTTTCATTAAGATGGGCAAATGAATAATATTGAGGAATTGAGAAATTACAAGGGATAAATTGTTTTATAAAAGCAATGTATGCATAACCCTTATGTTGACCTAAAATCAGCTCAACTAAATAAAGCTTACTTATTAATTAAGTAAACTAATTGTAACATCATGAAAACAGGAAAGATCAAAGCACACAACACATGTAATAAAACACTAATGTAATCTAAAGCTAAACAACAAAGCACAAAGAAAGCATAAACATAAACAAAGAGCAATCTCACCCAGTATCTACATCCTTCCATGATTGACCTCGATTGTCCTTCTCCATTTCACCGTGATCATATTATTTCCCTCAGATTTTCATTATGTGTGCAAGTATAGCCTTGATGTATGTGATTATAGCAAAATATCGAAGATTAAGAAGTGCTCCAAAAGTCATACAATTTTAGGAGGATTAACAATGATGAAGGAGAGGTCAATTTATAGAAAAATTGAGTGTTCGAATGATAGGTTGAGATTGAAAGATAGATGGAGCATTCAAATTAAAAAGATTCAACATGCATTGAGATAAGTGTTAGTAGTGATGTGAGTGATAAAACCTAGAAGATAGAGAGATCAAGATTAAATAATGATTTAATCTCTAGTTGAAAGTATTGGAAAATTAGAAGAATAAAGATTACATGCAAAGATGAAGATTAGCATGGAGGAAACAAATTTAATTATAGTTGAAGATGTGATAGGAATAAATTAAATAAGGATTTATTTAATTTCAAAAAGAGGATAAAGTTAATTAGTGACGAATTAAATAAAGAAAATTATTTAATTAATCGTGATTTGAATCCTTCATGGGTCATCTCTCCTCTAAATCCTTCATGGGACATCCTTGAGGAAACTAGTAACATGACTCAAAAATCCATAGTTAAAAGACAGTGATAAACAATAGTCAAAGAAAACAATTCTGATACATCATTGCTTCTCTAAATCCTTCATGGGACATCCTTGAGAAAGCTAGTAATAGGATTCCAATCATAAAGTCAAATGAAATGATAAGATAAATAAGCCACAAAATCAAAGCCAGTAAAATATTTTCCAAAACTTGATCTATTTGTTTGATTGTTTTGATTGATATGATGATTGATTGATAAAGCCTGATTTTAGGAAGAGACACATACTAGATAAGACATTGAGTTTGGTTTCGATGTTATGACTATTTGTATAAGGCATGACAAAAGCCTGGTTTCAGAAAGACATGTATCATATAAGACGTTGAGTCTGATGTCATTGATGTGATAACCTGTATAAGGCCATGTTGATTTGTTTGACAATGTATGTATCCAGGAAAGAATCATCCTGTATAAGACATAGGTTTGATTGTTGATATCTATATTCAGGATGGACTCATCCTGAATAAGACACAGGTTGATATTTGTTTTCACGAAGGACACATCTTGTGGCAGATTTACATTGGCTTGTTTTGTTTGTTGCTTTGGAAATTTGTTTGATTTGACTTGATGAGATTGTTGACTTGTTGATCTTATTGATGTGCGACTTGACATGATGTTCTAACAATTAACTGTGTGTGACGACGAACCCTAAAGGAATGACTTAGTGTGGCCTCGGGGGCTCATCGATTGATGGCCTTGCCTATGTTATACACACAGAGACCTCATAGTTTGACTAGACTTTGACTGACAAGAATGACTATGAAAAGCTTGAATTTAATTACAAATATAAGACATGTGTGATAATGAATGTGACGAACCCTAATGGACTGACCTAGTGTGGCCTCGGGGGCTCATTGATAGATGGCCTTGCCTACATTATACACGCAAAGACCTTGTAGTTCAACATGACCAATGACCTTGTCATATAGACAATGGATTGAATCATGATTTTATACAAACAAACCTAAAAATACTGACCTAATGCTCGAGGGAACATCTAGATGACCATGTCTAGTGTAGAGGCAAACATAGTTTGGACAAATGACAAAAGATTGCGCGCTGCCGACTCTGACTCTCTTTTTTTGGATTTTTGACATGTTTTGATTTTTTGTCTTTTTGAAGTTTTCTAATGTTTTTGGATTTTTCAATGGTTTTACATCTTCAAAACAACCAATGTTAGAACCAATATGTTGCAAGTCAAGTGCTTGCCCCTAGTCAAGTATAAGACCAATTGATTATGAACAGGATGGAAGGGGGATATGAGGTGTGCTCGATGTCAATCGTTCCAAGTTATGGACATGACAACCATTTATTATGAATGATATGTATAGGGGATGGACAATATGTACAAGGATAAGAGATATGTACAGGGAATTCATATTAGAATGATGGTAGACAAAGGAGCAGAGTCAACTACACATGGCTCCTATTTACTAGGTTTTCACCGTGGTACTTATCCAAAGCGCCATTGAAGTGGTTTTCACTATTGGATGACTTATTTCTCTTTACTATTTTCTTGATTTTCTGATTTTTGTGTTGTTGCCAAGATGCCTGTTTGCTAGGTTTTCACCTAGGTAATGAGTTTTTTTTATTTTTCTATATTTTTTGTATTTTTGATGATTAAGACAAGGCTCTCAGAAGCTATTGGTAGAACTTCTTTAGATGAATACTATTAATTGGTGCTGATAGTGGTTCCCCTTCAGGAGTAGAGAGTTGATATGCTCTTGATCCAAAGGCTTCTGTGGCAATGTAAGGTCCTAAACAGTTTGGTTCGGACATTCCTGGTTTCTCTCTTTTTGATTGATTCTTTGGATTCTCCATTAAGACTAGGTCACCAATGTCAAAATTTCTATTCAATACTTTCCTATTGTAGTTGCGACGAAGATGATTTTGATATGCTTGGAGATGATCTAATGCCTTTTGTCTTCATTCATCTAGGAACTCTAACTCATGTAGTCTTGACACACGGTACTCTTCATCGTCAATATGCCCTTTCAAGGATACCCTTAGGGAAGGAATCTTGACCTCAATAGGAAAGATGGCCTTAGAACCAAATACTAAGGAATGTGGAGTGGCGCTAGTGGGAGTATGGATGTTTGTGCGATAAGCACATAAGGCTAGATTAAGCTGTAAATTCCAATCACGACCAACATCATTTACAGTCTTTTTGAGGATTCTAATGATTATTTTATTAGATGCCTCAGTTTGGCTGTTACCTTGTGGGTGATCTGGGGTGGAAAAATGATGTTGGATATGGAATTCTTCGCAAAGATGGTGGAATTATTGGTTCTTGAATGGATGACCATTATCGATGATTATGGATTGAGGGACACCATACCAAAAAATGATATAGTTGAGGATAAACTTGGAAATTTGTGTGTCGGTGATGTAGGTCATGAGAATAGCTTCAATCCACTTGGTGAAGTAGTCGGTTGCAGTGATAATGAACTTATGGCCATGGGATGATGTGGGATGTATCTTTCCTATGAGGTCGAGTCCCCATTGGGGAAAGGGCCATGGTGACATTATGGGATGGATCTCCTGCGCAGGTGCATGTATCAAGTCTCCATGTACTTGACATTGATGACATTTCTTAACAAAGACATATGAGTCCTTTTCCATGGTAGACCAATAGTAACCTAGTCTCATAATATTTTTAGCTAAGGTAGGACTACTAGAATGTGATCCACATATACCCTCATGTACCCCATGCAAGGTTGCTTGTGCTTCGTTAGTATTGAGACATCTCAATAGGGTATTGTATAAGGCACATTTATAAAGGGTGTCTCTGATGATGGAATACTTGGCTACCTTACAGATAAATGTCCTACGTTGGTTGTTGGAAAAGTCAGGGGGTATAATTTTGGCATGGAGGTAGTCATAGATATCTTTATACCATGGGGAATCGGGACCAACAATATCACACACCATTTCCGAATCTGGGATGTCATAGGCAGGGACCAAAAGCTGTTCTACCAGAAACTGAAATTTAGGAACATTGCTAGGCATGTCCAAGAGTGAAGCAATAGTTTCCATGACATATGCTGCCATGTTTAGAACACAAGGTATTTGATGAAAGTAATCCTTGTCAAAATATTCTTTGAAACTATCTACCAAGCGTTTATATGGAGCCAAATTTTCATCTTTAATCTCATAGTCATCATTAACCTATTAGATTACCAGTTGGGAATCACCATAAACTTGTAGGTTCTTGATCTTCCATTTGACTACCATGCGTAATCCTGTCACTAGAGCCTCATATTCTTCTATGTTGTAACTAGTACATGGAAAAGAAATCCTGAATGACTGAGGTATAGAGTCACCCTGTGGTGTGATAAACAATATACTAGCCCCTGAGCCATGATTTTTATGGGACTCATCAAAGTATAATTTCCATGTCGTGCTCGTGTCAAGAGTGAATATAAACTCATTGGGAAAATCAGCAACTAATGGGTGATCTTCTTGTATTGGTGCATCGGCCAATTGATCAACAATGACTTGTCCTTTGATAGCTTTTCTTTCTATGTACTGGATATCATACTCACTAAGTATCATTACCCATTTGCTCAATTGTCATGTCAATGATGCTTTGCTAAGAAGGTAATTCAAAGGATCTATCTTTTAAACCAACATTTTTTGGTGGTTTCTCATATAGTGCCTAAGTTTTTGAGTAGCAAAAACTACTGCAAGACAAGCACGTTCAATGGTACTGTAATTGAGCTCATAACCTACCAAAGTGCAGCTAATATAGTATACTGCCCTTTGATGTCCCTCATTGTCATTATGTGCAAGCAATGCTCCTAGTGCTAAGTTGGTTGCTGAAATATAGAGAATTAGTGGTCGTCCTTCAATAGGTGGCATTAACACTAGTGGTTTGAGTAGGTAATCCTTGGTCAGTTGAAAAGATTCTTAACACTTATTTGTCCATACAAATGGTATTCATTTTCTAAGTAGATGTTGAAAGGGATGTGTCTTATCTGCTAACTTCACTATGAATCTTTTGGTGGAATGTAGTCTCCCTTGTAATGTCCTTAGTTGATTGAGATTAGTTGGTGGAGGTGCATGTCTATGATAGCTTTCACTTTGGCTGGGTCCACTTCAATGCCTCGTCTAGAAATGATATACCCTAGAAACTTTCCTGACTTCATGCCAAACACACATTTCTTCAGATTTAATCTCACTTTATACTCTTCTAGCCTTTAAAATGTCTTTTCCAAGACCTGTAAATGATAAGCCCTTGTTAGCAATTTAGCAATAAGGTCACCGACATAATCCTCCATAAGAGTGTGTATAAGGCCATGAAAAATAGTGGTCATAGCTTCCTGATAGGTTGCTCCAGCATTTTTGAGTCTGAAGGGAATGACATTCTTGTAATGCATTCCCCATGGACATGTGAAAGATGTTTTAGGTTGGTCTTCAGTTGCTATCCTGATCTAGTTATACCCTAAAAATCCATCCATAAGGGATAACATCTCATATCCTGCAGTCATGTCTACTATCATGTCAATGTTGGGAAAAGGAAAGTCATCCTTAAGACAGGCTTTATTTATATCTCTAAAATCTGTGCAAATGTAGATGCCCCCTTTTGGTTTGGTGACTAGTACAAGATTGGAAATCCAATCTGCATATTCAATTGATCTAATGAAGCCAACGTCTAATAGTTTCTTCAACTCAGCCTTGACTAGTGAAGCAATCTATGGGTGCATTTTCCTCAATTTTTGTTTCACTAGTTTTACACCTGGTTGTAAGGGAAAATGATGTAGTACAAGTTCATGATCCAGCCCAGGCATGTCTGCATATGATTAGGAAAAATTAATCTATCTTTGTGTAAATAAGTTGCAGAATTCAGGCTGCTCTTCTTTTGTCAATGATGTTGCAAAATATACTAGTCAGGGATTCTCTTCTGTACCTATGTTAACTTCCACTGATTCTTCAACTAGCATTGGTGGATTTTCCTATGCAATAGGGAGAATGTTCAAACCTCCATCCTTAGGTTCCTCAGAGAGGTTTTTTCCTTCGGATGCATCCTTATTTCTTTCTTTTTCATTGTCTAAAGGTGCCTTTTGGTTTTCACCTAGAGACTCATCATTTTTATTTTTTTCATTTTTTTTCTTATTTTTATGACTATAGGGTTGAACAAATTCCCAAAAATATGCCTTATTGTCCAAGTCAATGGTAAATCCAGCTTTGTGATCACCACTAGGTATTCCTTCACGTAGTCCCAGGAACTCAGCAATTGCTTCGTCGTTCTAAAAAATGTCTAAGATGGGTGTGTCATGTTGGTCCCAATCAATGAGTTGGGGATAGACTAAGTGCATGTCATCATTGGAGTTGTCAAAGTTCAATGGGGTCAAGGTAAAAACCGAGTTGTTCATATAGTCACAAAGGTTTCTTACCAAGTCCTTTTTGCTCTTTTTCTTGGAGCTAGGTGGATTCAAAGGTGGGCCTATTGCTGTGATTTGGTTATCTGAAATGGATTTATTAGGCTTCCAAGAGGTAGGATCAAGAGATTCTGAGTAGTAATGTTTAAACCATTCCTCTTTTTTCAAAGTATTAGGTGGACATGAATTTAATGGATTTGGAAAATATTTCAACATTAAGTCAAGTTCTCCAAATAGCTTATCAAGGTCCATGGAAGAGGTGGAGGATAGGGAATCCCACTCATATTTGTTAGAGTCGGGGGAGTCACAGTAGTGTTGTTCTAATGGTTCGTCGGATGTCTCAATATTTTCTGAAGCACTTACTTCCTCGAGTAAAGGTGATGTGGTACTAGGAATGCCAATTTGAATCAGTTGAAACCCAAGCCCTAAGCCTTTCGACCACTTTGAAAAAATTATTGATTCAGTCCTCCCATCTTGATGTAAGCCTAAGCTACTACATCCATTATATCCCTTGCTCTCCATGATTGTGAAACCCTTCCCATATTGATTCGTAGGTATTTGAGCAAGTGAGGGAGGTACTTCATCGTCTTCTCTGTATATCCAGGAGGTGACATCATCTTTGTTGATGGCTTCTTTACTTAATTCTCCCCATTTTGTAAAGGTTGTTGAGGGAGGAATGTGTATGGTGACCACTGATTGTCTCCTATCTGCTATAGGTAAACTGTATGATTTAGGAGGAATTAGATGGCTAACACAATAAGATGTCTTCATGTGATATTCTCCACAACCCTTGTCTTGGATCTCGACCCTAGGAGTGGAAGGTAGTGATGATGGAGTGGATGTTTTAGTGAGAGTGGATGGATTGACATAATGAGATGAATTGGATGATGAGGCTTCTTGGTTTATAGGGACTTGGCGCTAGGGTGTCTCTCATAGACTGGTGCAATATTGGAATGGATCTGGGTCACCATGTATTGTTATTTCAATGCCATTGTAAGGGAATTTTAGACATTGATGATATGTGGAAGGGACTTCCTTCATGGCATGAATCCATGGTTTACCTAGTCAAAGATTGTATGGAAGGGTGAAATCCAAGACTTGGAATTTTGTCTCCATAACTGCAGGGCCAATTCTAATAGGAAGTGTGACCACCCCCTTTGATTTTCATTCGTCATCATCATAAGACTTAATGACAATGCTTTTGGTTGTGTCCACACATGCTTCTAAGAAACCTAATGCCCTAATAAATTTTAAAGTGAAAAGATTTAACCCTGCTCCTTCGTCTACTAGAACTCTTCTAACTTTGGTTTTGTCAACAAGGACTTCAAGATGTAATGGGTCATTATGATTTTTCTTCTTAGTTGCATAGTCTTGTTCAGAGAATGTGGCATGATGATTATTGGTCAAGTAGCCTACCATTTCATCGAAACAATTGACATCAAGATCATTAGGAGCAATCATGCTTTGTAAAGCCTTATCTAAAATGGATCGATGTTTAGGGGAGATACACAATAGTTCCAAGATGGAAATTTGGTTTGGGGTCTTCCCCAATTGGTCAAGTAAGTTATACTGATGCTTGGAAGTCTATGCTGATTGCTACGATGGAGGTCCTTGAATGGTGATTTTTGTTCACTGAGTGTTGATAGCACACTCAAGAGCTTTCTTTATGGTTATGGTATTGACATTCTCATTGGCGGCTCGAAGGTGATGTATGATTGGGCCACTATAATCATCCTTGACATTAGCATAGTTGGCTGAAGTGTTGGTCTTTTTACTTGAACTGGGGTTGTTTCCTTTCCCATGGTCATGTAATGAATTCGAAAAGACTTTGTGATTAGTGTTCGAAGATGTAAGTTTCTATCCACTGACTTCAATAGTTCTATTGTTGACAAAGTCATGTATGATGTTTTTCAGTTGATGACAATTTTGTAGGCTATGTCCTTTGGTCTGATGGAAATCACAAAAGGAATTATCACCTCACCAAGATGGTTTGAATTTCCCTAGATCGTATTGTCTTGGCTCTTGAAGATGTACAAGATTGTGTTGCAACATTGTTTGAAGACTGACTTAATGGGTTCCCTGAGGGGAGTGAACTCATGTTTTGGAAATTGTCTCTATTTTTGTGGCCGTTGGGTGTTTTGGATAGTGTTGGGGGTTTGGTTGATGAAATTAAGTGTGTTGGTAGAGGGGACATTTCCTCTAAGTGTGATGATCAATCCTTCTTGTAAAGTCTTCGCATCAACTACCCCATCATTGGTAACATTTTTATTCTGAGACCAAAAAATGTTTCTATCATTGGGTGTGTTTTTCACATTTGGATTTATGTTGGGTGTCTGTATCTTAAGTTCTCCTTTGTCAATTAGAGATTTTTCTAGTATGATACCCTTTTCCACTAGTTTTGTAAAGGATGTGCAACAAGTCACTTTTCAATTTAGGGTTGAGGTTTTCTTGAAATATAGTGACCTTTTGTTTCTCAGGTATCTCGACAGGGCATCAGCTGGCTATAGTTCTCCATCTTTGGAAGAAAGCGATAAAAGTTTCTCCTTCATCTTGTGTAGTATGACACAAGGTTTCTATGTTAATATCATGGTATATGTTAAAGGAAAATTGTTCAATGAATTTCTCAGCTAGTTCGCCTCATGATTTTACCACTCTAGTGTAATTCCAATAAGACTTCTTGGAAAGAGTCTCATAAGATAGGTGGGGTCATAGGTGACATCTATGCACATTGTGGAAAATTCCCTTATGTGTTTGATTGGATTTCGCTTTCCATTGTACTTGGGAAAATTTGGTATGATATACCTATGAGGGAAAGGTGTCATGTACAATGATTTATCGAAGGGAAATGGGCATAAATCCTTTGCTGAAAAGGTTTTCTTTTTAGAAACTACCATGTTATCCATTTGTGTTTGAAGTGCATGCATTTGTGTCTATAGGACGTCAACTTGAATTAATGATGTGTTGGTTGGATTATTTGGATCTATGTATGTGTTTTGGAATCCAACATTTTGTGATGGGTTTTGGTTAAATGTCGGTATGTAAAGTGGATTTTCATTTGGAGTGTTAATGAGTGGGTTTTGATTCAAAATTTGTGAAAATGGATTTTGATGTGGGGTTTGTGTAAATGTATTTTGATTCAAAATTTGTGAAGTGATGGGTCGGTTTCCATATTGGAAAGAGGGTATGCCTCCTGTCTTTGAAACCCCAATCTGTGGTATAGTACTAGAAATATTAACACTAGGTATAGCTGCTATTTGTGGAATAGTGCTAGTGACATTGAAACTTGGTATAGGAGCTATTGTTCTAGATTTTTTGTTCCAAACAAGAGGACTAAATGGATTGGATGATGATGCCCCTATGGTGAAATTTAGCCCCTACATTGAGGCAGGCATACCAAATGGAGATGTGCATATCATTGAGGCACTCTGT
Source organism: Sequoia sempervirens (assembly GCA_007258455.2). Classification (NCBI taxonomy): domain Eukaryota; kingdom Viridiplantae; phylum Streptophyta; class Pinopsida; order Cupressales; family Cupressaceae; genus Sequoia; species Sequoia sempervirens. The sequence continues at coordinate 48,998 of VDFB02341654.1, forward strand.
GTAGGTCCTCCAGATGGTATAGCAGTAATCACTTGAGGTATGGTAGCACTAGTGGTAGTGGTGTTTGTTCCTTATGTAGGTTGAGTTTGTAAGATACTGATGTCAAATCCTATAGGTAAGATAGCACCTTAAGCTAGCAATTTGACTAATTATTGTTGACGATCATTTTCTAGGTACTCATATACAAAAGAGGAAAACTCAGGGTCATGTGAAGCGGCCTCTATTTCTTCCACTAAAATGTTTCCTTGTGGGTCTCTAGTGGTGAACTAAAAATGTTCTGTGAGGTCTTTATGAGGACGTCCCTTGGAAGGGGTTTGAGAATGGATTGATGAAGTCATTTGGGTCTGACATCTTTTCTATCCGTTTTCTCTTAGACTTGGTTTCACCCATGTAAGATAAGCTTAGTATGCAAGGAATGAAAAAGTACGTCTATGGATAGTATGACTCTAGTCTATGTTTATGGGATTTTCTGTATGCAAATAAGGAATGTATGCAACTATTTTTTTGGTATTTTCTCTGCAAATAAGCTATGTCTAAAATGATGCTATTCTAGTATGACAGTGTCTAAATATGCAAAGTCTAAGCAAGCTTCTAAGGTAATCAATTTTGTGAACTTGAGACGAGGTTACCAACCACCTAAATTCTAACCAAGGCATAAATTTAGTTATGTCAAGGAACCTATGTAGGACTAGGACCAAAGATAAGGTGAGTTCCCTAACTAGACTGATGAGCTGGGAGGACTCATTGCAGGACAAAAGATATGATGACGTGACTAGGTTTAATGACAGTTTTTGCTAAAGCTATGGTTTTTCCAAAGTGTGGAAAGTGGACCTATTCTAAAGTTTCTAAAATAAACCTTCCTAGGAGTTTGATCTAAAGGTAATATGTAATCTAAGATGAAACTAAAACTTGGAACTAGGATGACTATAGCTATGACTAAATGACACCTAAAGGATGCAAAATTGAGGAAATCATTTTAGGTTTTTGTTCAAGGACCACTATGAAAAGACAGATCTGAGACTGGTATGATTGTGTGGACTGGACTATGATAGTGAATTCTAGTTTTTCGGTAATCAGACAGATGCATTGTAGGATAACAGATGTGTCACCAAATTTAACAGTTGCGGTTTTTTTTGTCAGTTGTAGTCTACTGGTAAATTTAATCTCGGGTATCAAACACATGCGATTCTGTATCAAGCAAATGCGACTCAAGGTATCAATTGTGACTCAGGACTGATCAGATGCAGTTTTTCAAGATTTTGACTATTTACTGGTAAAAGTAGGTTGTTTTTGTGACATGGGCATATGCGTCATTCTAGACTGTAAATGCGGCTCACCTATTTAGATGTGTCACAAAATGTAACTATTGTGGGTTTATCAGTAATAAAGGTAATGAAAAATGTGATTGGGATATTAGATGTGGTTTTACACTAAGCAGATGTGAGCTAATATGGCAAATGCGACTTAAGATTAAATAGATGCGACTCAGATTTTGGGATATGCAAATTGGACTCAGTTTTTGATAGATGTGACTCAAGTAAAAATTGGAATCAGTTTCTAACAGATTCGACTCTAGTTTAAACATATGCGTCTCTAAGTAACAATTGCGTCTTTTTGGTGAACAGTTGTGGTTTTCTAGTGAATTGTAGTGTAAACTGACTTTGTGTCATGATCAAGTTTTGGAAAATAACAAACACAAAGAACACAATATTTCAATTTGATTTCGACACAATCCTAGGCTGTGTAGGATAGTGTTTACTGAGTTCTTACTTGGGTTTTACCCCAACTACGCTTATTCAAGGAAAATTACTAGTAGCTTGACCCCACTGGCTCCCCTCCATAGCTCAACACTTCATTCGGGGCAGCCAAGCTACAATACCCTTGAAACTCCCATGGCATACTTCTCATCTCTATAATGAACTGTAAAAATGTGAGACGACTTCACAGGTCTGACCTACTGCACCAATAAATAGAAGGTTTTTGTCTTACTAAAAACAAGGTGTTTAATATGGGAATTCCATTTGTGGGGTACCATCCATGTGGCAACAAACCATTGCTGCCCTTCTCGTCGGAACAATACTCATGATTCTTGAGTTTTCCTCAAGAACCCACTTTTATATACCAGCTGGAAGTCACTCAGGTTCAATATGCTACTGGTCTGAGTCGTCTTGGGGTGATTACTTTTTTCTACCAAGACAAGCCCAATTTATTGAGTGAGTAATAGGTTCTATTGCACCCAGGATTGCATGAATGTGCAAGGGGAGAGGATACTTCTATATACCGAATCATAAGGGTAATAATAGAGCATTCTTTCACACCAAACACAGTAGACAGTAGTAAATTTTAAACCCAAATGACAATTTTCTAATCTATCAAACAGTTTGTTTCAAAATAGTCTTCAACGCATGTCTTGCAAAAAAATTCATCAGTAGTTTGCAATTTATCTTCGATGATTGTCTTGCAAAAGGGGTTTCAAAAACTTGTATTCTATGATACGTCTTGAAAAAACTATGTTAACTCCTTAAAACACATGATGCAAACCAAAAAATTAGCTAAAATAAAAACACAATGAGGAACTGTAAATCATAAATTTAACCCAAAAATTTCACTAGTCATATGCGTCGTTCAGAGCGGCAGATGCATCATGAATTTTTCATCAGTCAGTTGCACCATGAAAAGCCACAGATGCGTTGAAGTTTGTTAGATGCATCACTGTATTCGTCAAATGTGGTTTGTAATATCAATTATGTTGTTTCATTTGTTAGATGTGTTGTTTCGTACGATACCTGCAAAAATTGAATAAAACATCTACGAATTTGTGAAGAATGTGTCTTCACGTCAGGTTCACCAATGTAACATCATGAAAACAAGAAAGATCAAAGCACACAACACATTCAATAAAATTCTAATGTAATCTAAAGCTAAACAACAAAGCACAAAGAAAACATAAACATAAACAAAGAGCGATCTCACCTAGTATCTACATCCTTCCATGATTGACCTCGATTGTCCTTCTCCATTTCACCATGATTGTATTCTTGCCCTTATATTTTTAGTATGTGTGCAAGTATAGCCTTGATGTATGTGATTATAGAAAAATATCAAAGATTAAGAAGTGCTCCAAAAGTCATACAATTTCGGGAGGATTAACAATGATGAAGGTGAGGTCAATTTATAGAAAATTGAGTGTTCGAATGACAGGTCGAGATTGAAAGATAGACGGATGATTCAGATTAAAATATTTGACATGCATCGAGATAAGTGTTAGTAGTGATGTGAGTGATAAAAACTAGAAGATAGAGATCAAGATTAAATAATGATTTAATCTCTAGTTGAAAGTATTAGAAAATTAGAAGAATAAAGATTACATGCAAAGATGAAGATTAGCATGGAGGAAACGAATTTAATTATAGTCAAAGATGTGATAGGAATAAATTAAATAAGGATTTATTTAATTTCAGAAAGAGGATAAAGTTAATTAGTGACGTAATTTTTTTTTTTTAACGAGGGGAATTGGGTGTAGCACGGCCCCCCATATAACCCCCCACCGTCAGTAAACTTTTTACCGTGACCGGCAGTGCTGGCGGGACACACCAACCGATACCAAGGGAGCGCCAGAGAGTCAAACCCATGGTGGGCGCCCTGCGACAGGGAACACCTTAACCAACTGGGCTTGGACCAGCACCCCAAGTGACGTAATTAAATAAAAAATATTTATTTAATTAATCAAGATTTGAATAAAAATAATATGAATTAATTAAATAATTAAGTTTATTTAATTAATAGATGAATAAATGTTAAAATGACTTAATTAAATAATTAAAATTTATTTAATTAATAGATGAAAAATGACTTTAGAGAATGATAAAATAATTAACATTATTTAATCATGACCATGAAAATACGAATTATGAAGAAATTGAAGTCGCAGGCTTAGACCAAATTTGAGTGTCTACACTAATTATTACCTAAGTAAACTTAATAAAGTGTAATTAAATAATTAATTACACCAAGAAGTCATGAGAGATGATCAAGGGTAGTTAATTGACAGTCAGGTCATAGTGCATAAGGTAGAAGCTTGGGCATCCAAACAATAGATAGCCAATTCAAATGGAAGCAGCCTATAAGTGATGAAGGGTATGAAAAGAGCTTCAAAATACTTCAAATACAGAGAAGGGACAAAAAATATGCTAGTAAATTGTTTTATGGAGATGAATAATAGCATACATGACCAGTTCATCATAATAATACATTGTGAACTCTCAAAGTATAAAGATCATCAGATATGCCCAATCACAGTGGCATAGTCATTTGTTTCTACAGGTGAAAGTGAATGCAAAAGAGGTGTATTCAGCAAGTGACCATGACCCAAACAATGGGTATCAAGCATGGAATCATATTCTGACAACAACATATTCATTAATGAAATGAAATAATGACAGTGTTCTATAAGCATCAAATTATAAGAGGACTGTCCAGGGTTACTTATGCTCTACAAGCCACTAAGCTAATGAAACAATGCTATGTATCAATAAGTGGAGAGTGAAATGCATAAGTTAAACTGTTATTTCAACATATTTTCCTCAAGAGAAGTGCATACAAAAGATAGTGACATTGGTGCAAAAGAGTAGCCTAGATGCATTATTAATCAACATTGAATAGTGCAGTGGAGTATATGCACTATGCTGAGCATAGTGTAACTGGGGATACATGATCACATTTCTTTTGATATAAATAACAAATAAAATCATAAGGTAAAATGAAAAAAGGAGGCAACATGCTATTTTAAAGAACAATGTAAGAGAGGAGACAATGTAACATGTGAATACAATGTTATTCATTTCATGGGCAGTGAGCTACAAAATGGTATAGTATTTTGAGTACCATTAAATGTTGAGTCAAACCAGCAGATGCTAATAGTGTGCATTTCAATAATGCAAGAAAAAAACATTGAAATCATGTTGCAGATTAGTGAGAAATACTTCTATAGGAAATATAGTGATATCGATGCAGGAGAATGATGAAAGTTTGTACCTATGTATGCAAAATTTTAATCATGGATATATAGATATTGTGATGACAATAATGTGAAGACATATGATGCAAAGAAGGCCTTTTATCAAACTCAGATCAGCCATGAAAAACCAAAGAATGGTTGTGAATACAAGACATATGAAAAGATTTTGAACCATAGATTTTTTGGCACCAATGCACTTCTCTAGCTCTTCTAGGGTTTTTCACCTAAAACGAGAGAGGTAAGGTCAAAAATGCTAAGGAGTTCATTCAAATTAGGAAATGTGTGATGTTACTAATGCTAAATGAGATAATATGAATGCAATTAAACTATGAAATTGAGAGATTATGAATGCAAAACCTAAGAATTATGACTTGTTCGAAAACACATTGTGTATTGCATCAATGAACTAGAAATGAATACAAATCTTAACAGGAATGGATGAAACTTGAAGTGTGCACCTGAAAGCTTGAAAGAGACTAGAAATTTCTATTGAAACACTGCTGATACTAATTTTCAAGCTTGGAGGGACTCATTCACCATTCTAGGGGAATCAATCCCAGTTCTGGTAAACTGAGCCAAAACTTATTTATGTCAAAAGGGTGTTAGAAAATGCAGAAAACAAAAAAATTACTTGGAAATGGGACTCATTCACCACTGATGTTAAATGAGTCCACTTTTTAATTTGTGAATATTCAAGAGTGGGATCTGAAGCTTTCAATCTGCACTTTGACTTCCTACAGGTGTCCACATCTAAAACTCTGATTTATGGGTTTGAAAATGAGTTTTTGTTGATATTTTGACTTGTTGAATGAGGAGAAGACTTTATTAACCTTACAACTTGATCTTCAATGATTTCCAATCTTCCAAGAGATCTAAATCGGCATAAACACAAGACAAGAGAGAAAAATGGTGAATGCTAGGGCATGACCCCTTTTAGGAAATTAAACCAAAATGATGAATGAAGCATGTAAAAATGGATTTGATTACCTTTCCATGATAATTGATCTTGAAATTTTGCAACAAAACATGGAGGATCTACCCTTGAAAGTCTAAAAATTGATGTCTCAATGCCTTGAAATGATAAAACCCTAAGTTGCTTGACTTGAGATGAAAGATTGGAGGTTGAATGAATGATAAGAAATTAGGAGATAAGAGATTGTGAAAATGAATTAAAAGAGTTATATTTATAGGTAATTTACCTATTTCACCCATTAATACCTCATCATAGGCCAACATGAAGCAATATTAAACTCAAATTTCACTTTTTTCCTGCCCAAAGGTCAAAATTGAGCCAAATGGGACTCATTCGCCACACATGGTGAATGGGTCCCACCTGGATGGGACTGATTCACCATGCATGGCGAATGGGTCCCATAGGGGCCAATTTGACAACTCAGATGCTAAGAGATAAGGAAATAAGCTCTAAAATGCAACCTTGTCGGGTATTTGATCAATTTGAGCCTCGGGATACACAGTGTGGGTTAATAGGGGCCTATTAATGATGATGTGAATGTCAAATAGGGCTTGGGACACATAATTCAATGTGAAAGTGTGATTTAATACACTTTACAACACTAAAATGAGGTCCACATAGCCTAAGAAGGCACAAGAACCAATGTGAATGTGCAATACACATTACAACACTAGTTTATCATTAAGGTTTATTATACAAGCATTCTAGATTGATGTGATAATGTTATTAAACACATTTTATAATGTTGAATTAGGGAGAAATGAGTTCATTGAGTCTATAAAGGCATGAAATCATCTTACAATACTTTACAACACCTTTACAAGACATCAATAAACACATCTTATTTGATTTTTAAGGGTCCAAGACCTAGTGTGGATGCATAAAATTCCTCACAACACCTAAATCAAGGCCCCATTAAGTCATTTTATCATGACTTATACCCATATTAAGCAAGAGGTCCTTTTTTCTATGACATAACTTTATAGGTTTCTATGTTAGGGCTTGACTGTGGAAATAAGCTTTGATATCTGTAGTTTGTATACCGTAGATTTTTGGGTATGGGACTTATAGGTTACTCTTGCACTCTTAAGATGTTTCACCTAAAATGAGAGAGATAAACTCCACACAAAATATAGGTGATTCACTCAAATTAAGATGTGTATCATGCAATTAAGACTAAATGACATGATCTAAATGCAACTAGGATAAGTAATTGACTGATTTTGAATGCAAAACCTAAGAATTATGCAATGTTGGAAAACACAATGTGATATGAAAACATGAACTAAACATGAACAAATGAAAAACATAAATGAAGAAGGTTGAATCAGAGTGCACCTTGAAGCCTGATGAAGATTCTAGAGTGTTTTGAATACTGACAAAAATCACTAAAAAATCACCAGTGGGACTCATTCGCCACTGATGGTGAATCAATCCTACTTTTGATGAAAACTTCTCAAAATAGGTTTTTGAGTGTCGGGATCCAGAATCTGACAAAATATAGATTTCCAACCTTAAGGTAGGACTCATTCGCCACTGATGGCGAATCAATCCACTCCCAAAATTCTATGAAATTAGGGACCAATCTTGTAGCACCAAATTTGAGATTGTCTATTTATTAGGTTGACGAAGTCAAATCTGCAGAAAATGGACAGAATGTCTTCTCCAAGCTTGAAATAGGTTGTAGTTGATTTCAAACACTTTGTTGACTTCTTGTCCACTTTTCAACACCTAAATGATTGACAAATTTGCATACACAACACATGCAAAAGGGGAAAAATGGTTAAGGGTTAGGTTTTAGGGATTTTCCTTGGTCAAATCCCACTTTAGTAATCAAACCCTTAATGAAATGATGAAATGGAAGAGAATGATAAATAACTAACATACAAATGCTATCAACTTACCAAACCCTTGTTGAAGAAAATCTAAAGATATATCAATGGTTGCTCTTGAATGCTTGATTGATGCTTGATTGAAAGATGCAAAGTGCTCAAATGCTAATTTGAATGCTTAATGAATCAAGACATTGCTTGAATGAGTTAGGAGATGTAAAATGAGGAGAAAAACACATATTTATACACATTTGTGCCTTAGTAACCCGATAATACCTCATCATAGGCTGACATATAAGGTGATTTTAAATAAAAACCCGAAAGAAAATTTAAAATATTTTGAATTTTCAGCCAAGAGGGACTCACTCACCACCCATGGCGAATGGGTCCCACCTTGAACTTGAAAGTGGGTGTTAGGAATTATCTTGCATTTAATGTTGTTTGTCGGGTTTACATTCAAAAACACACTTAATTAATCCTTATGAGTGAATAAAGGGGTCAAATAAAGCATAAGAAAAGTGTAAATAGTGAAGATAAGCCTACAAAAGTGTGAAATCTTGTTACAAGACTTTACAACACTTCAAAATAGGACTTGATGAATAAAAAGATGATTTTTAGGTGAATTGTAATGAATAGAGTCTAGAAAAGTGTAGAAATTTTTTACAATACTTCACAACACCTTCATAAGACACCATAATTTGAATTTTAAGGACCTAATATGAATGTTTAAAGCACATTACAACATTAAATCAAAGAAAAATGGACCAAGCATTGAGAGGAAAGGCCTAAAAGACCATGAAAATGTCCAGGGGCCATTTTTCTATAGTTCATTTAGCCCCCACTTTAGTGAGAGGATGGACTTGCTTCAAACTCACACTAAATTAGCCATGAATATCGAGAAGAACCCCAATGTACTTATGCTAGCAAGATGGAATGACAATGATCGAGAGGGATGATCAAGCCCCCAAGATGAAGATCCCATGGCAAACTAAACATAAGAACAAAGGAACACACATGTGAAAGAGAAGGAAAAGTTGGGTGAAACTTCGATCATCTATCCAACTAGTTGTGGATTAGATCTAGGTTGTTTGTGAGAAAAAGAGCATGCATACTCACTCTAGGGAAACATAACTCATGGTTGTCCACCGGGTGAGAAAACCCAAAAAGGTGAAGTACATACACTAGTTTACATGCACTCACAAACACATAGCTAGCTATGGGGAAAGTCGTGCCACTAAATGGGCTTCCCGCTCAACCATATCAAAGTTATACCTCCTGATAACTTTAACAAGGTGCCACAAAGGAAATTGTTGATTTGTGCTTCATGAGACAAGAAAAGCTTTGTATGCTTAGAACTCATGAATAAAGAGGAAGGTACCACAGGCATGCAAGTTGAGTTATGCAAGGTGGCAAAGATGGAAAATGAAAAAATGTAAAATGTAAAATGTAAAAGATGTTTGAAGGAGTCTTGTTAAGTTAATGCAAGGTCTATCAATTAGGGAATATTGTGTCTAATGTCTCCAAGAGAGGACCAATCAAAGAATAAAATATTCGTAACTTAGGGGATGCAATGTGTAACATCCAACCACCAAGAGGAATGTAATATGCTAAGATAGATCACACTTATGAAAGATGTCACACCCAATGTCATCCACAAAGTGACAAATGCATCGTATGAAGTGACAAGGCGGCACTAAGAACCAAGAATTGCAAATGAATTATGCCAATGTATGCCCCCCACTTTAAATGAATTGTTGCACATCGTTCTATGAGCAATTACTTTAAAGTAGTGAAGGAAAGAAAATGCAAAAAGAAAACAAGACATGAGAGCCAACTTGGAAAGCCCCTATGCCAAGTCATGTGTTTCCAAATAAGGTTGCGTCATGTAAACAAAAAAGAGAAAAAAGAAAGGGAGTTTACCCCCCAGAAGGAACACACCAAACACATAAGGGATCTAGGGATTTGGGGTCAGTATGTTCGTTGCTGCAATGTTTTTATGAAATAGCTCAAAAACTATCATCATTCCCCAAATACATAGAACTGGAAGAATGACATAAAGAGAGTGAAAAAAAAAGGAAAACAAAGTCCATTTTGGGTCAACATGGAAGAGACATTGCGGTCTCAACACTTTGCATTGTACCCAAAAGGAAAAAATAACCAAAAAGAAAATGAAAAGGAAAAAGAAAAGCTTTTGGGTCAACATGAAGGAGACATTTTGGTCTCAATGCCTTATGTCATCCCCAAAAGGAAAACATAAGAAAAGATAAAGTAAAACAGAAAAGGGGACTGATTGGGTCAACATGGAAGAGATATAGGGTGTCTCAATGCTTTGCATCATCCCCAAAAGGAGAACACAAAACAAAAAGGAAAAAGGACATTTTGGATCAACATGGAAGAGGCATAAGGCATCTCTACGCTTTGCATCATCCCCAAAAGGAGAACAAAAAATAAAAAGGAAAAAAAATGACCTGGGTCAACATGGAAGAGACATAGGGCATCTCTTGTGTCATCCCCAAAAGGAAAAACACATGAAAAGACAAAGAAAAAAAAAGGGATTGATTGGGTCAACATGGAAGAGACATAGGGTATCTCTATGCTTTGTGTCATCCCCAAAAGGAGAACACAAAAAAAAAGGAAAAAGGGACCTTTTAACAACATGGAAGAGACATAGGGCTTCTCTACACTTTGCATCATCCCCAAAAGGAAAAACACAAAAAAAAAAGACAAAGAAAAGAAAAAGGGACTGATTGGGTCAACATGGAAGAGACATAGGGCATCTCTACACTTTACGTTATCCCAAAAAGGATAACACAAAACAAAAGGAAAAAGGAAATGCATAGCATAGAGAAGAATAGAGGTACAAATAGAAGTGTACAAAGAGAGAGAACATCAAACACATGATACAGGGGAACACGATACACATAAAATCAAACCAAAGAAAAAGAGAAAGGAAAATGAATGCAAAAAGGCTAGTAAGGTGAATACAAGTCAACCATCTAACAAGTCATTTGCCTCCCAATCATGTTCAGTGTATTGCGAGGGTGGTTGGCTGTCCAAAGGAAGAATTGCAAGTGTCAAACTAGGAGATGTACCAGGTTCTTCACTTGGTATGGAATATTTATCATTTAATCTCATGGTAGATGAAAATAATGAGTTTAGATTGTTATGCACTTATTTTTCTATTTTTGTCATCTCCTCGTATTCATCATCATCATCAAGATTGATTACAATATGAGGAAGAAGGGTTATTTCCAAGGAAGGATGTATCAAAAGTTTTGGTTGTTGGATTGGTTCATTTTATTGTGAGCACTGGATTGTGTTATCTTGTGGTGGATCGGGAGGAAGAGGGTGATCATCTATTGCTTCGGTCAAAGGCAGGGGTTTGTTTTCTTTGTTTTCTTCCATTTGAGATTGACGAGCAAGGAGATGACAATGATGCCTACATTCCCTAACACTGTGGTTGTGTTTTATTTTATTTTGAAGTTATTGAGGGGTAAGAGTGGGTTGATCCATCATAGGTTCCTTTTCTTTCGGAGGGGGAAGAACGAAAGAAACCAAAGAAGATGGGTCAAGTACTTTCTCTTTAGCTTTATACACTTGTTTAATGCGAGGAGGTGTGACAGGATTGGTTTTATTTTCTCTTGGTTGTTTAAACAAGGAAGGGGAAGTTTTTATGGGTGGTTCTTGATGAGGTTGTATGGTTTGTTCAATGTTAGACTTAGGCTAAAGCATGGTTTCATCTAGGATAGGAGGAGTGGAAGCGGGTAGGGACATGCTACGAAGAGATAATGTGGATATGTGTTTGGCTTTGAAATTGTGATAGGCTATGAAAAATAAATCCTTACGAGGGGTGATGGGCTCCATAGGTTTAGGCCAAAAGGATTCTAAGGAAAAATTACCTTTAGAGGACAATGGATTAAAGCCACTATGGTTGATGGTAAATGTTATCAATTAGATATGCACCCTTGTCAGATTTGCAAAAATCAGACTATCTGTTGAAACATGGAAAATCTTTTCAGATGTGGGTGATCTACGTGAAAAGAGAATCTCCAAAGTGAGTTGGTTCTCCAAATGATGAATATTATTCTAAATGATCTTCTAAGGAAAAGGGATAGAAGGATGACTAAAATTAAAACCTATGACTAATAGATGACTTTCAAGACTTGATAATGATTTAATGATGATTGTGATTTCTTCCTCACAAATAATTTTCAGAAAACACAATATCTCACAACCTCTCATGAACAATTAACACATAAATAATTTGCATGAATACTTGATTTTAAATACAACATGAACTTGTATTTTGAACTTTTTGCATCAATAATCACAGTCTTAGGACATAACAAGGACTCTGTGAACAAAAATCACAATATAACATCAAACTGAAACTGCAAGTAGACACAAAATTGAGAAGTAGAAATGTTATTTTTATTCAACTGAAGGAGTATGCCAAAATCTGTCTGAATTGAGTACAAATGAGTTTACAAGCTCAAAAATGTGTGAGAGAAAGAAACTGAAAATCTGAACTGAAAATAAGAAGAAAACTAAGCTTTCTTCAAAATATAATCTCTCTGAAACCCTAATCTGAGCTCACAAAGAAAGCTCAAGAAAAAGGTACTAAACTGTCTCAAAAGTCTACATAAAAGAAAAAAAAAACATTGTTTCCATGTTCATACTGAAAAGCCTCTAAAAATAGGCTAAATATGCTTTTAAAGCAAATAAAGCACCTTATCCATCCAGCAAACAACTCAAATCCGACCCAGGAAGAAAACAAAACAATCTGCCAAAAATAGAAAAGAATAAAGCGATTTATAAAAGCACGGCTTTAATCTTGCTTTACATGATATGCAGATTTTAACAATTTGGCCTATTTTTGCAATTAAAGATTTCTTTGAAATATTTTGCAAAATACAACTTAATCTCTCCAATACAATTTTGATTTTCTCAAAAATTATAAAATATAAGGGATATCTCCTATCATATCCTAATTGATTTCTTCAAAATAAATTGAAATAAAATAAGCCCTATATATGAAAGCTTATCTCCAAGGAAGAACTAATTATATCATTCTTATTTTAATTGATCTTCTCCAAAATCAATTAAAAAAATTAAAACCCTAAGTATTGGACATTCTTCATCCTCCACTTAAGGAAAAGTATAAATGTTAATATAAAAATCACAAGCCCTAAGGACTTAAACAAAGTCGACCTAGGTATATGAGAATTCGGCCCCTCAAGGTATTAAGCTTTAGATTTTTGATTCAAAATGCAAAAGGACCCTAAGCTCGAATTAGGGCAAGAGACAAAAACAGGTCAAACCCTAAAAAATAATTTCATTTTGCAATCATCACTTCTGATGACTTTGGGCTCTGCCTGAAAGGATGACGCCACCATGAGTGAGCTCGAACTTTAGCTCGAGAAAGCTTGAGAATCTTCACTTTTGTCTTCAAATGGTCGAATCCCTCACTGTGATAAAGGTAAGTTGTCTTCATATTGTCTTCATGGCTTTATTTCCTGAGCCATTCTTGAGAATAAAGGTCTCTCTAGCCATGGCTGTAACAAGTCGGATTGATGTATTTTTCCATTTCCTATGCTTGTGGTTTTGTTATCTCTGTGTTTCTTGAGGGAGTTCGAGCTTTGAGCTTGGAGTTCCTTGTAAAGGCTCTAGCCGCTATGATGAGAGCTTGACAACTTTACTATCGATCTTCTTGTAGATGGATTCCCCTACAAAATGTATGGTAAACTATTCTTTAATCCATTTCATGGCCTCTTGTACATCATTTTTGAAAATATCTGGCTTAAAAGTCGTAGCCTTTGACTATAATTTAATAGCTTTTGACATATTTTGGTCTCTCTGTTTTACTTCTTGTTTTCTCTCAACTATGAGGTGCCATTGAGTGAGCTCGGACTTTAAGTTTGGAGTCTTCTATAAAGGCTATGGCCATAGCTAGTGTTCCTGTATTGGCCTAAAATAGTCAACTTATCTTCTTTTGCACACATGGTAAGCTCCATTATTTCTTTCATATTCCTGTGACCTTTCATAGATTTGAATGAAAAAATCAAATGGGTCCCTTCTTTCTAAATTTTAACAATCATTTGAAGAGATAAATATTCTCTCCAAGCTACACTATGTGCAACCTATCATGAGCTTTCTGAATACGTTTGGGCTCAACCCATGATGATTTTTTTACTTCTTTTGCACTTTCAGTTGCAAAACTAGACATGGGAATTCGTTATTTTGTAGAAATCTCACCTCCTCTGGAGCTTGCTCGACCCACTATGATTGTTGCTTTCCTTTGAAAACTTTGTGGTTTCCTTATAAAACCCTTCATGGGTAAACTGTATTTTGAGGAGATCTATGTTTTAAATTCAAACCCCAACATGGGTATGCTGGAAAATGAAGAAAAATATGTGCATTTAATTATTCATGAAAAAACTGGGCTCGACCCATTATGTATATCCTCATTTTTTGTATCTACTTTAACTCCATCATATGGGTATTTGTGTTTGTGAAGAAAATGCATTTTTGAATGTATTTTTAGTTATATTCCAAATCATCCTTCTTTCTGTAGAAAATCCCCATGTGGGTATATAATATTTTGAAGACAACACATTTCTTTCGTATCATTGTTGAAAGCCCTCACACGGGTTCATGAGATTCTGGAATAATATATCTTGAATTTTATTTTCACATAGCATCATGTACTTAAATATACTGACCTTCAGGCATCTCATGTTTATATTTTCAGTTACTACCATAATACTATTTTTCCTTGCACACATAAATCCTTTTGATTTAAATTTGAATATTATTCCTTTGCTCTAATTTCTTATTCAGTCACAATCTTCAAGAATGCATTCGAAACCCTTGAACCATTTTTAATGTATACATGTTGTTTGTTCTAAAAAATGACTTTATGTATATGAATCCTTGAAATTTTTCCTGATAATTGTGAATTTTCTAAAAGTATAGCTTAAATGACAAAAACCATTGCACTAGTAGAACATCACAGATGTCTAAAACAGTGTTATTCTGCAAACTATGCTTATTCTGGAAATAAATTTTAACTTGTTGTACCACCATTTGAAACACATGATAAATGAGGAAACAAAACTTTAAAACAGTGTACTCTTAGACTATTTCCCTCCGTTGTCAGCCTAAAAGATCGTGTCTAACACAGCTGATCATGGTACTCTGCTCTTACAAACAAGTTGATTGCTTCACCACTTAATAAATGACTGGACTGTTTATGCATTGATTAGATGCTATCACTGTTTCTTATCTGGAACTCTTCATGCATTTTTATGCTTGATTATTCAAAAGTAATTTATACCTTGCTTCCCTTTAAAATGAAAATCTGAAACAATTCTCTTTGTTGAGGCATTATGTATGCATGTTCACTATCCTTAATTGAGAAAAAAGACACTGTTGAACCTTTCATAATATCATGAATATGATGAAAAAAACTACTATGGCAGCAATGTTGAGATTTGCATTTAGTTAAATCAATTGACCTTAATTAAATTAACTATCCACCTATAGCCTTCAGAAAGCACCCTCTGTTTGTTATGAGTGGATTGTTGGTTTGATGGCTTAATGGATGAACTCTCTTTTACTCTTTTAGTTGCATTTCCTTTCTTGATGAATATGATGATTTCAATTTCTATCTTAGCCCACTTGTAATGGATAAGGGGTAGCATGCCGAGCTCTACCCTTATGGGAGCCCATTTTTCTGCACATGCTTGGTCTTCGGAAAAATAATCAACTTCATGATTTTCCCTATACCTGCACAAAGAAACAAACAATGTTAGCATAAAACAATATATGATCATGTTGATATATCTCTTCAGCTCATGTTTCTGCACTTTTCTTGATTTTTTCAGTGCATGATTAGTAGCATACTACATTATCGTTGATGGTTCATGTAGGTATATTCATAGTCAGAGCCTCTGACATCCCTCTCTTCATTCCTACAGATCAATGGAGCTCAAAGAAGACAAATGGTGCACCACTTCTACGTCGGTCATCAATCAATCAGGCAATGATGATTATGTTTATACTTATGTGATTGTTCCTTTTATGCATCTTCCATAGTGTAGTGTGTTGTTTATGATGCACTGTGACAGTCACATCCATGACTTGTGTGGATATTTGATTTCAATCTTATGCTTTTCATTTTGAAAATAAAAATGCATCTCAATGCAAATTTGTACTATCATTTGAATTGTCGCAATCAAATGAAATTTTGTAAATATGAATCACTTTATGAAATAAAAGAAAGCAATTGAAATGCCTTTGTTATTGAATGCTCAATCCTATACTTCATTTGATTATGAAACATTGAATAGCAACTTCCAAAATTTTGTTTCCTCATTTCAATGCATAACTGTCACTTGATGAATAATGATGACTAAGATACAATCAACACTTAGCTTATGCAAAAATAACTTTATTTTACTTTTAAATATAACAGTATTTAATCCAGCTCCACCAATTGAGCTGTAGCGAAAAAAATTGGTAACAGTAAATATTTCATTGCGATGTGGAAACTTCAAACATTTGTGAACAACTGAAGGGACCGCTTTCATTGAGCAAAGCCAAGAATGGCCTAGTTGTAGAAGAAAATGATCCGATTTTGGAATAATAGAGAATGTTACATCTAAAGTTTTGGGTCCTATTTGTAATGGGAGTACAATCAATCCAATCATAGGGTACGCAAAACCAATATGTTTCTTAATCCATGCAGTTGGTTTATTATAGTCATCTTGATGCAACTCATGTAATACTAAAAATCTTCTATGATCACATTCTCACCATAGCGAGATATATTAATATCCCAATGGTGGGATTATCATAGATTCAAGCATCTATGTAAAGAGGGCCATTAGGAAGTTTTTTTGGATATCTTTAGAAGAAAAAGTGATATCAAGAGTTGTGTTGGTTGGGCCCTTACAAGGGATAATGTCTATCGCACCCACAAGTTCATCCATAGGATTAACTTAGGTAACATTTGGAGTTATATCATGTTGTTCATTATTTGTATCAATGTTCATGACTTGAGGGTTTGAAGGTTCACTAGCATTGAAAAATGAAATATTGTGTTGAGGCATGGGGTTGGTAAAGATTTGTAAATTCTGGTTAGGGCGTGTAACAGACTTATTTCCTTGATCATTGACACCCGCAATGGACAAACAACCTGAATCAATGAGGTCTTGAACTAAGTGTTTTAGACACTTACATTGTTCAGTGTCATGGCCATTTTGGTGATGAAAATGACAATAAGCATTTGGTTTAAAGGTGGGTGGTATCAAGTGGTTTAACTATAGGTAAAGTGATCATTTATTGCTAGGGAAATTGGTTCATTGTATTATGGAGGGTATCGAGTAAGGGAGTAAATTGTCTCTTCAAGTCCCCATAAGTAAAGCGTACCACTGCTTTAACAACTGCCACTTGATTTGGAATAGGTTGGGTTGGTTGCAGAGAAGGTGGATTGAATTGTAAGAAGCCTCGGTTTGGTTTTCTAAAGTTTTGTTTTGTTTTGGTTGTTTTGCTTAGACTTCTCAACTCGGTTAGAAGTGGACTTTGAATCATGACTAGAAATTGAGTTGTGATAATCACAAAGGGTCGTGCATAAATGCATGAATGAAGGAAATTTCATCATAGTTAACTTATCTTGAAGGTGAGTGTGCAATTTTTCGATAAACATCTTTTGTATGTGTGAATCAGGAATCTTGACATCAATTTGAGCATACAATGATTGGTAACATGAAATGAAGTTAGTGAATTTTTCATCTGCATGTTGTTTACATCGCATTAAATCAACCATTGTCTTTTTAGGGGTCATATGGACTTGGAAATGACTTATGAAGGCATCTTCAAGTTCATTGAATGATCAGATGGAATGATTGGGTAAGTTTGAAAACCACTCCAATGTGGTGTCTTTCAAGATCCTAGGAATTATTTTGGCTACTAGCTTATCATCGAGGACAAAATCACTGCACAAGGTTGTATAAACATTGACATGATTAGTAGGGTCTCCTTTACCTCCGTATTTCTCAAACCTAGGCATTTCAATTTCTTGTGGAATTTGTGTGCGTAATATTTCTAAGGATAATGGGATACTACAAACATGATATATTGGTGGAGAACTTTGGCTTTGGATAATGGTGGAGAGTTGTTGTTGCATGGATGAAACAATGTTAAAGAGTTGTGTAATGATGGAATCGGTGTAAGTGGTATGAGGTGGGAGAGAAAAGGGAGATGGAGTGTATGTAATGTTAGGTGAAGTGAAAGGAACACTAAGAGGGGTGAAGGTGGAAGAAGGAATATGCGATGCTACAAAAGAAGTAGGAATGCTAGTTGGAATTGTGAAAGAAGGAGCCACATGACTAACCTGTTGCATAGTTTTTGTAACTTGAGGAGTCGTATAAGTTCGTATGGATGCTATGGTTGAAGGGGGAGGAATGTGAGATCCTCCTTGGCTTGCAACTATGTTTGTTGATTGGGATGTGGAAGGAGCATGTTTATTGTATATATCGGCTATTTGTTTCGTAGCTTGTAAACCATCATCACTTTCAATCAAACGATGAAGGTTTTCTATTGTAGGTATGGCAGTGGTGGAAATGTTTTCAAGAGACAAGTCTTGTTGTAAATGTGCAAAATCTTCATGAATACTAATGAATTTTTCTTGCGGAATGGAATTATTTTGTGTGTCAACATTCATTGGATGGAAAGGGGAAGGCATAGAAGTGGTAGTATCCATGCGTAGTGCACCATTGTCCATACTAGGAGTAGGAGCTCTTGAGATCCCAAGGTCCACAACGAAAGTGCTATCGCGGGAAGCCATGAGTCTTGAACTTCATCTCACTAAAGTATTATCAATGGGGCACCAAACACTCATACAAGTACCACAAAATATAGGGTGAATGTAAATGAAATGTAATCTAGGAGTGTGAAATGAAAATAACAAGAATTCATTAAACTGAAATAGAGAAATAACAACAAAGAACAAAATGCAGGAATTACCCAAAAAAATGTCTGAAAATGCAGAATGAAATGTGTAGGTGGATTGATTTGCCCAGGGTGGCAAATGAGTCTAGGTGTGATATTATTTTGTGTTTAAAAAAAAAAAGTAATTTCTGATGCAAACTCAGGATGCAAATGCAGATTTTCAGTTTTTCAATGATATGATATGCAAGAATGAAGTCTAAATGAGTCTTTCACTAATGCAATTTGAAGAAGCCCTAGGATGCAAAAACAAAACAAACCCTAATTAAATGTTGATGCAAAAGAAACCTAGGATGCAAGATGCAATGGAAATCAGAAATGTAAAGTGCTCACTATGTAGGTTCACCAAAATGAACCATAGATTTTTGGGTATGGGGCTTATAGGCTACTCTTGCACTCTTAGGATATTTCACCTAAAATGATAGAGATAAACCCAACACAAAATCTAGGTGGTTAACTCAAATTAAGATGTGTATGACATAATTAAGACTAAATGAGGGGTATGTCTAGGATCATCATGGAAAAAACAAGCCCTTAAGTGGCAAAAAATTTAGAAAAATTAGAGTTAGGCAACTTGATGTAAAAATTTGAATAAGTTATATTTCAAAAATATGTAAGAATAAAATATGTAGAAAATTGAATGTAGTTTCTAAACTACTAGGTTTATTTTAAAAAATAAAAAAATCTAATTGGTGAAAATTTGAAATTTCAATGTAGTAGTACTTAAATTTTATGGAAAAAATAAGAAGTAGGTGTCTGTCTAACCACCCTAACCACAATAAAATGATAATATTCTTTTATAAGATTTTAGATATAAGTAGAGGACTCATGTCCGGATGTGATGTATATTTTTTGTAATTTTTGTCCAAGTAAATAATTAATTATGATTTTTTATTACAACTTTAAAAAATATTAAAAACTCGTATGTCTAACCACCTTAACTTGGTCAAAACTTCATGAAATTAAATTTTTGTTTTTTAATCCTATAGTATGTGAAACATAGAATGTGACACATGTTTCAGATTCAAAAAATGTGATACTATTTGAAAGCTATAGATGTTTTTCAATCAACCTATCAATAAAGACTTTAGTCGTAATTCAAATAGAAAATGAATAATAATTATTTATTAAATTCAAAGTAAAGCATAAAATTTATATTGGTGGAAATTTGAGTATCTCCTTTAAAAACCTTTTTCATTTCATCAATTTTGGGTAAAAAAAAGTCGTTAGCCACATACCCTACACATACCCATCATATCGCCACTTTTTGGCCTATAATGATCCTGCACATACCTTGAGATTATCTAAATGCAACTAGGCTAAGTAATTGACTGATTTTGAATGCAAAACCTAAGAATTATGCAATGTTGGAAAACACAATGTGATATGAAAACATGAACTAAACATGAACAAATGCAAAACATAAATGAAGAAGGTTGAATTAGAGTGCACTTGGAAGTTTGATGAAGATTCTAGAATGTTTTGAATGCTGAAAGAAATCACTGAAAAATCACCAATGGGACTTATTCACCACTGATGGTGAATCAATCCTGCTTTTGATGAAAAACTCTGAGAATAGGTTTCTGAGTGTCGGGATCCAGAATCTGACAAAATCTAGATTTTTAGCCTTAAGGTGGGACTCATTCACCAATGGTGGCAAATCAGTCCACTCCCAAAATTCTGTGAAATCAGGGACCAATCCTATAGCACTAGATCTGAGATTGTTTGTTTGTTGGGTTGACGAATTCAAATCTACATAAAATAGATAAAATGTCTTCTCCAAGCTTGAAATAGGTTGTAGTTGATTTCAAACACTTTGTTGACTTCTTTTCCACTTTTCAACACCTAAATGTTTGATAAATTTGCATACACAACACATGCAAAAGGGGAAAAATGGTTAAGGGTTAGGTTTTAGGGATTTTCCTTGGTCAAATCCCACTTTGGTAATCAAACCCTTAATGAAATGATGAAATGGAAGAGAACGATAAACAAATAACATGAAAATTCTATCAACTTACCAAACCCTTGTTGAAGAAAATCTAAAGATATATCAATGGTTGCTCTTGAATGCTTGATTGATGCTTGATTGAAAGATGCAAAGTGCTCAAATGCTAATTTGAATGCTTAATGAATGAATATATTGCTTGAATGAGTTAAGAGAAGTAAAATGAGGATAAAAACACATATTTATACACACTTGTGCCTTAGTAACCTGATAATACCTAATCACAGGCCGACATAAGGTGATTTTAAATAAAAACCCGAAAGAAAATTTAAAATATTTGAATTTTCAGACAAGAGGGACTCATTTGCCACCCATGGCGAATGGATCCCACCTTGGACTTGAAAGTGGGTGTTAGGAATTATCTTGCATTTAATGTTGTTTGTCAGGTTTACATTTAAAAACACACTTAATTAAGCCTTATGAGTGCATAAAGGGGTCAAATAAAGCATAAGAAAGGTGTGAATAGTGAAGATAAGCCTATAAAAGTGTGAAATCTTGTTACAAGACTTTACAACACTTCAAAATAGGACTTGATGATGAATAAAAAGATTATTTTTAGGTGAATTGTAATGAATAGAGTCTAGAAAGGTGTAAAAATGTTTTACAACACTTCATAACACCTTCACAAGATGCCATAATTTGAATTTTAAGGACCTAATGTGAATGTTTAAACCACATTACAACATTAAATCATAGAAAAATGGACCAATCATCGAGAGGAAAGGCCTGAAAGACCATGAAAATGTCTAGTGTCCATTTTTCTATGGTTCATATTTTGATTACCATTAAATGCTAAGTCAAACCAACAGATGCTAATAGTGTGCATTTCAATAATGCAAGAAAAAACCATTGAAATCATGTTGTAGATTAGTGAGCAATACTTCTATAGGAAATATAGTGATATCAATGCAGGAGAATGATGAAAGTCTGTACCTATGTAAGCAAAAGTTTAATCATGGATATATAGATATTGTGATGACAATAATGTGAAGAGATATGATGCAGAGAAGGCCTTTTATCAAACTTAGAGAGGCCATGAAAAACTAGAGAATGGTCATGAAGACAAGACATAGGAAAGTTTTATAGGTTTCTGTGTTAGGGCTTGACTATGGAAACAAGCCTTGATATATGTAGTTTGTATGGTCATGCCAGATAATGGAAGTTTGCATCTTGTATATGCAAGCATAAATAAAATAGGAAGAAGGGAGCTCGACCTGCAAACAAGTGAAACTTCAAATCTTCCAGAAGGTACAATGAGATAGAAGCTCGCCAAAATTAAACCCTCTATATTTGCAGAAAATGTGAAACTCGGAATGCAAAAAACCCATTTGGGGTTTGTCTTAAAATCTCAAACCCAGAAACAAATCTCCAATCACCTACAAATATATGTAAGGTTGAGGTAAGATGCAAGAAACAAATGAAAGCATCAAGCAGTGTTGCGTATTGAGGCCGAGCTATGGCCATTTTCAAGAGAAGATGGTAAATGTGCAGACATACAATCATGGAGGCCACAAATTTTGCTAACCCATTCACAACTTTTGACACTTGAGAAACAAGACTGTTCCTATAGCAGGTATGACTGTGGCCATAAAAATAACTTCACTCTTTGTTTGCAATGCAAAGTGATGTACATAAAATAGAGAAAACCCTAAGTTTTATTGAGCATTTTAAATGACCCAGTTTGTGCTTTTAGTGGTCATGGCCGGGTGAGGTGATTTTCTTCAAAAAGAACAAAACCCACTTGAGTTTTTTTTATCATAAATCGCAAGTACAAAATGAATAAATATCCTAGTGGCTGCAGCTATTAAAATGAAAAATATTTTTTTTTCCTTGCAAAAGAAACAAAATATGCAGAGATTGAAGCTTACCCAGCTGGTATCTATTTTTGTTCTTCAATTTTTTTTTTTGTGAAATGCTTTTCCATATTTCAAAAGAAGATCTCCATGTTGGCCAAACAAAGAGAATAAACATCAGAAGATGAAACATATGAAATGGAATTAGAAAAATTTATAGGTGTCGTGGCCTAAAGACCTAGTTTGATACAAAAATGGAGTTTCTTTCTTTTCTATCTTGAAAAACAACTTACCAACTATGTTTTGAGGAAAATCGACAAGGTTTACATAGAAAGTGCCTCTGCATTTTGCAAATTTCACCATAAAACTCTACAAGAACCCTCATTGTTAGTGTAGCTTCCTCTAGAAGCTTCATATGAAAATGATACCGTTTGTTTCATTTTTCCTATCTTTTATTTGCTAGGGTTTGCACAATACCTAATATGTCGATGGCATATTTTTGCCATGTTTTTAAAAATGCGAGGATGATTAATGTGTATCGAGGGCTAAGACTTTTATGACTTATGCCTTAGGTTTTAAAACCTTGTATATGCATAATGTGCCATAAGATAAGCTAAGTCTTCATGACTTAAGTGTTACCTTGACCCTTGTAAAGATTAAAACAAGACTTTAGCTTTATTTTTGCATTTAAGTTGGAATGTAAAACACATTGACTTAGTGATGTTTTTATAAATCATTAATTCGTATGGTTATTTTTAATGCAAAGATAGGATACACACCTTTTATGACTTTATGAGTATTGTTGAGGAGTTATGCTTTTGCAAGCATATAGGAGCAGTTGATATAGTTTGGGAACATGTGCCAAGCATATAGGGGTGCCCTTATTTTCCTTATTGGAGGATATGGAGAGCATATAAGCTTGTTCGACCAAGTCTAGAGCAGATTTAGGGATGTTTATGGTGGATAAAATCATGCTTTGACTTTTTCTGCATTATAGAGCTCTTTTGGATGAGATCTTGTTGCTAGATTTTAGGATTTTGGGGGCATCTAACCCCAACTATTTCTAGAACCTCTTTTGGTGGGTTTTTGGAGGGATTTGATGGATATAGTCATTTTTTGACTCATTGTACTTAGTTCTTGTTATGCATTTTGTACTTAGTGACTTTGAAGTCCTTCTACAGATTTTGCATATTTTGTAGCTCATTTTGACATATATGACAGTTGATGCCTTGGATATCAATAAAGATAAGTTGTTTTGCCTACTTGAGTTTTTTTGTTCTATTGTGTGCAATTTGTCAATGCATACAATTGCTTGTGAAAGTACTTCATTCCCGATGATTGATTTTTCATTAATGACACCTTTGTTCAGAAAGGGTATTCTTTTTGTAGGTTATGATTTGTGTTGAAGTGCAAGTAGATCATAGTTGTGAAGATTTCTTCCTTCTAGATTTATGCATTATAACCTTCTCATGAAACATTGATGCAAAGAGTATATTGATTTTAGTTCAACAAAGTTATGTTGCGTTATTGGCTGAACTGTGTGTCTGGGATGTTCTATAGGTCATAGTTAGTTTGGTGTATCACCTTTTAATTTCACTTTTAGCTTTTAGTTTATTTTTCCTCCATCCCTTTTCCTTGTTAGACAGTAGAGTAAGCTAGATTTAGGTGAGAACCAAGAGGAATTTGGTCTTCTCCGGACGTTTGGTCTCGTTTAAGGTACCCACAACTTGGGATCATTACCATGTTTTTCATTGAATTATTGAATTTCATATTCAACAAGGGGCATTTTTAGTTGATAACACTTCTAACTTGCCAATTCTAACTCAGCTTCTAACTGTCTAATCCCTTACAAATGAGGAGGCACTAACCTTTTATAGATTTTACATTACAATTTCAATGACTGGGATTAAATAAATCCAATGGCATAGATCAATCCTATAGAAACATCAGGTAGTTACATTGAATTTGGTGCATGTGATACATCATCATCTAATAAAATAATTATATTTCATCCTAAATAAAATAAGAAATAAATAGCCTTCCATGTAGCCCATAATAAAAATTCTGATTAGAGGAGAAAACAACTTCACATGTTATCTTGATCCTTCCAAAATTCTTCTCTAGCTGGCACAACTGTGGCATGGATTCTTACGTAGAGCCCACATTTTATATTTGAGGTTACACTTAATATTCAATTGCAATCTTTTCCAGATTTTACTCTTGGCATGAATCTATATGCAGGTCCCCTTTTGATTTATTTAAACTTGAAAAAAAAATATCATCATTAATAGCTCACATGTGAAAATATAATACATGAAACATGAAAACTAAGCCTAAAATCATCCCTTGGAAAAGTTAAGTC
Source organism: Sequoia sempervirens (assembly GCA_007258455.2). NCBI lineage: Eukaryota > Viridiplantae > Streptophyta > Pinopsida > Cupressales > Cupressaceae > Sequoia > Sequoia sempervirens. The sequence goes on from VDFB02341654.1 coordinate 73,990, forward strand.
CATAAAATTTCAAAAATTTCTTAGGGAAAATCTGTCCATGAAGGATTTTTTAGAAGAATTTTACTTGGGGAAAATTCTCCCATGAAGGATTTTTTAGGAGAATTTTACTTGGGAAAAATCTGCCCATGAAGGATTTTTGAGAAGAATTTTACTTGGGGAAAATCCTCCCATGAAGGATTTTTGAGAAGAATTTTACTTGGGGAAAATCCACCCATGAAGGATTTTCCCATTTTCCCAAAATCCATGACATGTCGAAATCCCCTAAACCCCTTAACTTTTTACCAAGAAGGAATTTTCAAAAAGTTCAAAAAGCAACCTAGCCTAATTTTTCATTATCTATCCATAGATGCAAGAAAGATTTACATATGATATCCAAAATTTACCTCAAATTTGGTTTTAGGGGAATCCTTGAGGTCAAGGATTTCTTGAACTTTGGTTTTTAGGGTAAAAATTCACCCAAGAGGGATTTTTGAGAAGGTTTTGACTTGGGGAAAGTCTGTCCAAGAGGGATTTCCTTGAAAGATTTTTCTTAGGGAAAATTTTCCCAGAAGGGATTTTTGAGAAGGATTGGACTTGAGGAAAATCCACCCATGAAGGATTTTCCCAAAATCCATGACAATTAAAAATCCCCTAAACCCCATAACTTTTTTACCAAGAAGAAATTTTTAGAAAGTTCAAAAAGCAACCTAGCCTAATTTTTTATTGTCCATCCATAGGTGCAAAAAATATTTACATATGACATTGAAAATTCACTTCAAAATCCCCATTTCCAAAATCCATTATAACAAGTGGATTTCTCCAAAACCCTCAAGATTCCCTAAACTATTCCCTTCATCAAATCAAATCTGGACTTAATCCCAAAATAACCTCCACGAAGAGAAAAATGAAAATTGAAAAAGACAAGATGTAGAGATGCAAAAGAAAAAAAGGGGGTCCCCACTTTCGGTAGGGTGTGTGTGCAAAAATTGCACAAAAAATGGTGACTCCTATTGGGAAAATGCTCTTGAGCATTTTGATGACAAAATAGAATCAAGAACCCAGAATATTTGGTTTCAATCCTCACACTAGGTCAACCAATAAACGAAAGTCTCAAAACCAATGAACAAGATAGCCCTTCTTATTCTAGAAATCCAAGCGTGAAAAAATGTATTAATTTCCATTCCTAAGCTACTGCAGGAAACTAGGTTCAATCAATGTTAAGCTATGTGAATGATTCTAACTTCAAAAGCAACCTAGATAGAGCCTCATTGTCAATCAGGAATCTATAGCCCCAATGAGGTTATCACTATGATTCTCTCGAACATAGCTCTACTTCCAGTCAGGAATCCATAGCCCCGATAGAGATATTTGAATCCTCCCGAAAGGTTGAATTCTTTCTTTTGATTTTCAATATTTTATCTTTTCTTTCTTTCTTTCTTTTTGATTTTTTTCTTTTCACTTCTTTTCTCTTCAACTTGTAAGCAATGAAGCTCACACTCAGGGTCCAGAATCATAGTGGCACTGAAGAAAAAATCTAAGATTTTTCACTTGAAAAGACCTCACAAGGAACCCAAAACAACCTCAAGATTCTTAAGATGTGTGTAAAATATAAGATTTGAGCATATTTGGGAACTAACTCAATTCAATAACTTATTCTCTTTATCTGTTTAGCACATGTGACACCAAATGGAGTACTTTCACCATTCCTTCTAAAAAAATGATTTAAGTTTGTAAAATAAATACTTAAAGAAATCCCAAATAATAAAATAATTGTTGTGCACATAAGATATTCCCAACAAAAAGCAAAGGGACCCAAAATCAGAGAAGCAATGCAAAAACAAAACCAAACCAAACCAAAGTAGACCTAAATTGACCAAAGCAGGGAGAAGAACCAAACCAAAGCAATCTAAACTAAAGAAAATAGAAAACAAGAACAAAAGAAAACCATCTAAAGTAGACCTAAACTAAAGAAAATACATGAAAACCTACAACAGAAGCAAAGCAGAGCAAGTCACGTTTATTCAAGTCAACATTATGTACAAAAGACTCAAAACGAATCATGATCAGACAAGGAAAATTGAGATCCACCCCCACACAGCTCATCAACGCATGGACACACAATAAAGTAATGGTAATGGTCCTCAAGAATGAAAACTCATCTTTATACTCAGTAAAATAAGTCTCAGTATTGCAGTATTCAAACTCCATGTCAGAATCAGGATTAATCAATAATTGAGGTAACTCATTAGAACCATGATCATTCCATATACAAGTTGTCTTTCCTAAACCTCCATAATAAAATTAATAAACTTCAAAATTCACAGTAAGGAAAGAAACAACATGGGGTGATGTTTGTTTAGGAAAAATGTTATGTTTATCATCCTCCAATCATGAAGAGTTGATATCCCTGTCGTCAGGAGGTCTCAATTGATGGTGCAACATTCCTCTCATGCTCAAAACATGCAAAATAGAGTTAGAGTTATCAGTGAGCAATTTAGGGTGAAATTCAAATTGAGCAAATTCAGAATTGACATCATGGAACTTTTCACCTATTTGCATGTCTTCATGAGGGATCAATGATGAATTTGCAATAATAGCCTCATGTGCAATAAAGTCCTCAACGGGATGGTCATCAAGAGGTATCACAGACTGATCTTTCAACACATTTTCAACTACAGTTGTGTGGTCATACCCATCAAAGGTGACTGCAACATCATCATTTTCAACATATTTTGTAATCTCCTACATGCCAGCATAATTTAGACAAGTCTTATCAAGGTCAAGGTATGCAATATGTGAATAATCATTAGGAAATGCATCATAATATAAAGGAAAAATAGGATTTGATAGAAAATAAAACCCCCTTTCGTTTACTATCAGTGTGAGATTCTTATTCACAACCATCATCAACATCAACTTCTTTATCAGCAACATCAGCTCCTTCAATTTCCTCCATGATACATTCATCAACAATTTGTTGAAGTTCCTTTATTAAAGACTCAATCTCCTCTAGGGAAGCTTCAACATTTGTTGTTATGCATTCCTCATATTCAACACATGTTGGATCCTCTACAAGGCATCCTTCAACAACTTGCTGAAATTCCTTGATTGAAGATTCATTTGATGTAGCTTTTTGTGCATCTCTTGTAACTTGTTCTTCCACCTCCTTAGTTGTTGTCTGACATTAAAAATATATGAATTTTGAATGTTCCTCCTCATGTATCTTGCACCAGGTTGGTAGCAGTAACTCTTCTAGATGGACTTTGCATGTCAAGCTCGCCTAGTCTTTCATAAATTTGGCAACAAACTCTTCATATCAAGGTCATATTGGATCTTCATCATGAATAATAGAAGTTTTCATAAGAAATTTTTACTCTTTTGGATCATCTTTAGCTAAATTTCCCATTTCATACATTTGGCTATCCTCTGAAGGAATAACATCCTTTGTTTCTATAGTTTTCTCTTTACTTAAATGTTCATCAGTTACCTCTATTGCCTTGGATATTTTAGATTCTTCCTTCTGGAATGGTACTTAATTTGTGAATGGCTGAACACCTACTGCACATTCTCTAGATCCAAAATTTGTTGGCTTCTTTGTAGTACATTCATTGACTGACTGTTCTTTCCACTCTAGATATCTCCCAACTTTAATGATAATGTCCAAACATAAACAACAAGTGAATTCTGAATGGGATGTATTATGAACTATGCACCATTTAGATAGGAGGAAATCTTGCAAACACCTACCACCAATGAGCTGATCTTTAACTAACTCTTTGAATGCCTCAATTGCAGCATCAACAAACTCTAAATCTATAGAGGCTAGTGGTTTAGGAATGTTCCACATGAAAATCTCCCTTTGCAAAACCATCTTGATTCTACCCAAAAAGGTCAGACATTCCAACTCATTGTACCTACAAGTATGATGAATTCTTCAATTGTCTAATAATGCATAGTGATGAAAACCCTCACTGTTCCAGAGATACAATCTCTTATTCAAAGACTCACAAAGCTAAGGAAAATCAATTTGAATATTGTTCCCATCATAATAAACATAAGACTACTTTTCCATCTTGACTCAGAATTTGTACTTTTAGATTTAGAGATCTATCGTATCTCATATTTTCAACATGAAGGCCCATTCAACTTCCAACTATGTCATTTTCATTCATGCCCTCCTTCTAGCACCAATCTACTGATGGTTTTTTTAGCACTGCAACAACTCAGACATAATACAAGTATCCCATCTCTCTTAAAAGGTGAATTTCTATCAGCAAGCCTCAAGAAACAACCCCAAGGTCTCTAATGTTAGGTCTTGACAATGAAACAAACTTAATGATAATATGATTTGCTAGTAATCACAAGGGGCTTTACAAATTAACAATGTTGGAAGTATACTTATCATCAAATGTAGCAATGTGGTGATGCTTTCAATCCTATGCTAACCCAGATTCAAAGAAAGATCAAAAGAGATAAGGGCTTAAAGAGATATTAAACTAACTCCTAAGATCAATCACAATAATGTCAAATGTTGCAAATGGACAGATCCCCAACAAAACCAATTTCTACTTAATCAAGGACAAGCCAACAACTACACATAAATAGTGAAATCTTCCAAGGTAACTAAATATTTTCAAACTATCAACATACATCCACATACCCAACTACTAGTGCAATGTAAACAAGAATCCACAGTTGAACTTAGCACGATATATGGCTCAGACTAACTTTACACAAAAACTTACAATCAACAAATTGCTAAAAGTATGAGCAAGAGATCGATCAACATCATTCACACTTCACCATTATCATGAAAGAATTGAAAACTAACATCTAACATTGAGAATCAAGAACAAGAAACCATAAGATTGTCAAAGCTTAACACAAAGTTTTCCAAATCAACAACTCAATTGCATTAACTTCTCTAGAAATTATATAATAGTCTCCAGCTCTCTCCTCTCCTACAACTACTAATTCTTGAACTTCTAACTATCTATTCCCTTACAAATGAGGAGGCAGTGGCCTTTTATATATTTTACATTACAATTTCAATGGCCAAGATTAAATCAATCCAATGGTATAAATCAATCCTCTAAAAACATCAGGCAGTTACATTGAGTTTAGTGCATGTGATACATCATCATCTAATGAAATAATTCTATTTCAGCCTAGAGCAAATAAGAAATAAATAGCCTTCCATGCAACCCATAATAAAAATTATAATTGGAGGAGAAACAATTTCACATGTGATTTTGATTCTTCTAGAAGTCTTCTCTAGTTGGCACAGTTGTGGCACAGATTCTTATGCAGGGGCCCACATTTAATATTTGAGGTTGCACTTAATATTCAGTTGCAATCTTTTCTAGATTTTCTTCTTGGCACAAATATATATGTAGGTCCCCTTTTGATTTATTTAACTCTGAAAAATAAATATCATCGTTAATAGCTCACATGTGAAAATATAATCCATGAAACATCAAAATTAAGTCTAAAATAGTCCCTTGGAAAAATTAACTTCGTCATAAAATTTCAAAAATTTCTTAGGGAAAATCCGCCCATGAAGGATTGTTTAGAAGAATTTTACTTGGGGAAAATCCGCCCATGAAGGATTTTTTAGAAGAATTTTACTTGGGGAAAATCTGCACATGAAGGATTTTTTAGAAGAATTTTACTTGGGGAAAATCCACCCATGAAGGATTTTTGAGAAGAATTTTACTTGGGGAAAATCCACCCATGAAGGATTTTCCTAAAATCCATGACAAGTTGAAATCCCCTAAACCCCATAACTTTTTACCAAGAAGGAATTTTTAGAAAGTTCAAAAAGCAACCTAGCCTAATTTTTCATTTTCTATCCATAGGTGCAAGCAATATTTACATATGATATCCAAAATTCACCTCAAAATTGGTTTTAGGGGAATCCTTGAGGTCAAGGATTTCTTGAAATTTGATTTTTAGGGGAAAAATCCATCTAGGAGGGATTTTTGAGAAGGATTTGACTTGGGGAAAGTCCACCCAAGAGGGATTTCCCCGAAAGATTTTTCTTAGGGAAAATCTACTTGGGAAATTTTTTTTAGAAGGATTTTACTTGTGGAAAATCTGCCCATGAAGGATTTTCCCAAAATCCATGACAGCTCAAAATCCCCTAAACCCCATAACTTTTTACCAAGAAGAAATTTTTAGAAAGTTCAAAAAGCAACCTAGCCTAATTTTTTATTGTCCATCCACAGGTGTAGAAAATATTTACATATGAAATTGAAAATTCACTTCAAAATCCCTATTTCTAAAATCCATTATAATAGGTGGATTTCTCTAAAACCCTCAGGATGCCCTAAACTATTGCCTTCATCAAATTAAATATGGACTTAATCCCAAAATAACCTCCCAAGAAGAGCAAAACTGAAAATTGACAAAGTCAAGATGTAGAGATGCAAAAGAAAGAAAGGGGCTCCCCACCTTTGGTGGGGTGTGTGCAAAAATTGCACAAGTTGATCTTGCATGCAAGTTGAGAGCTTCCTTCGTGTGTGGTTGAGGATGACACAAAGCTTATCTTGGGGATTTGTGACAAAATGTGAATATGTGTGGTAATGGGAGGAGTGGATGATGGTTGTGATTGTGTTTTGATTTGGAGTTTTGGGTGAAGGATGAAGTATAAAAATGGTTAGCTGGGAAGGAGAGGTGAATCGGGTATTGTGAATAAGAAGGGTTTGTGTTGCAGTTGGAAGATGAAATAAAAGGAGTTGTAAAATTTGTTCCATGAGAGGGAAGGGAATCCCCCTTCTCCCCCTTTGTAGAATCTTGTTCAAGGGTTCTTTGTGAATGTTCTATGTTATTTGTATTTTGTTTCATCTTTTGTTTTGTGCTTTTGGACTGTCTCCAACTCGAGGGTGGACTTTTCAGTCCCATGGATGGGTGGTGAGTAGTTTTGAGTTGCTCTATTTTGTATTGTAGGTTTAAGAAGTAATCTAGAAATGTTGGAGAATGTTGGTTAAAAGAAAATCCTTCTACTAATGTTGAATTAATGTGATGTTTTGAATCATACAGTTGCAGATTGAAAGAAATTCATGTATTAACAAAAGAGATAGTTGTGTGTTGATTATAAAATCATGTAAATCTCTTTTCCTATTTAATGTAGTATTGCTTATGCTCTACTTTATGCTTTTGGAAGGAAAAGAGAATATTTTTGTAGAAACAAGGTGTAATCCCTACTCTTATGAAATGATTGAACTATGCATATTTCGTTTGAATAAATTGGGTTGTAATTTCTGGTTGGATTCACAATCGAATTCTATGATAAATTTTAGCAAGTCATAGAAAAAAATTTAAACTCTCTCTATAGTAATTACTTATCAGTGTTCGCATATTCAAACATAGTTATGATGCTAGGTTAGACAACTCTTTATTTATTATGGTTACTAAGTCTTTATTTAATTCCTCTCCATCATGTATTTCAGATTAATGGCTTGGCATGGGCATTATTTTCACCGAATGAAATAATTTGAATTAACATTTGAATGTACTCGGCCGGGTATACGCGTTGATACAGATAAAGAATAAAAACTTTGTTCTAGACATGGTTTAGTGTCTTAGCATTTATTTGGAGGCCATATTTCCTTCACATTGTATATGCAATCCATTCATAGCCTATATTCATGTTAGCACCTTGATTAGCCACAACCTATGCATTATAAATAAAATTGTTTACGCTATTGTTTCCATTCATAACTTCCTATTCATATGAATGTATTTTTACAGATATACATTTCCTTGTTTAAATGGAAAATTCAATCCATAGAAATTCAGCATGCAGTCGAGTGTTGTCATTCCTAAGGGAAGCCGACATAGTCTTATTCTAAATTCTACCTTCCTCCTACTCTTAGTAGAGAATAATATGAAAAGATAAGAGTCTCAAATCACTTGGATAGTAAATAATTTGGTTCAAATTTGGAGAGTCAAACTCATGGAAATATAATATTTATATTTGCTAAGAACATTGGAGAATACAGTGGTTTGGAGTGGACATTACTAAATTGTTAGTGTATTCAACCCTTTTTTATTTTCTATGCTTACATTGTCATCCTGCTTAATCTCATTAATCCTTATGATTTTGCAACTCTTGAATCAAATGTTTATCTAGCATTAACCTGTTATGTGGCATGCTTGGGTCTACCTCTTGTAACAAAATTTCCATTTTATTATATTCCATTTAGTTTTGATAGTCTAGGATCATTTATGGAATATCTCTACTCATTTACTTCTATTTTTATTTTAGTGGTTGAGTAACATTCATTTGACAGTAGTAAAAAATCAATTTTCTATTTTGTAAGGCATTACTTAATAAGCATGAAAATTTGTGTTTTATCCCTGACAACATATGTGAATTGATTAGCATAGGTAGTTGTGTGTATTATACAAAATAAACATATCTGATTAATTTCATGAAGATATTTGATTAAAGGAATTAACTGATATATTAATGCATTGTTAAATATGGTGTTTACATTCTTCAAAATATCCATCATGTGTGTTAATGGTTATCATGGTGATAATAATAAGTGATAGCAAGAATGCATTCATCATTTTACTCTTTGTTGTGTAAGATAAATTTTTAGTAACTGAATAGCACAAGCTAAACCTCAAGTTTTTGTTTCATTGGAAATTTTGCTTTGTTTCATTTCTTTCTTGTGAGGATTTATCGGTTGGCATAAAAAGTATCTAACTGTTAAAATAAATCTTGAATAGTTGTTACAACAGACATTCATTAATCCTTGTCATACCCCCATCACTTAGAACATTTGATATCTCACGTAAGTAGTACTTTAGTTATTATTAAACCTAATTACTTTCAACTAAATTAGTAATTTAGTTGTGTTTTATTAGTTAGTCTTTAGGTGGGCATTACATAGGTATCGGAGCCCCATGTTGCAATACTTTGGGAGGTTTGGGGAAATTAAGGTAGTGATTATGTAATTTTTTGTTTTATGTGTAGTATACTTCCTCAATGGAGACCTCATTTCGTGTCATTGGCATCTACAGAGGAGCATGTAGATCATGGGCCCTAGATACTTTAGACTTTGTAGCAACTAGTGGATGTCATTCAGAACAGGTTTCTCATACCTCCTTATCAAGAGCAACATCATTTAGATGAAAATAATTCTATACCTCAGGAGCATAGTAGAAGCCCTAATAGGGAGAGAGCTAGGCATCCTGAGGAGGAAATCCATGTGAATTAGGAAATTATGGGACCCGTCCTAGTAAAAATCGAGCAAGGAATGATGCTCACATTGATAGATAAGCTTATCTAAGATTTCCTTCATCTTCAACCATGAATTTTTTTTGGCTCTATTGATGGTTCAGAGGCAGAGGCTTGGTTGATTAGCATTGAGAAATTTTTTCAACTAAAAACTTATAGTAGTAATCTCAAAGCTAGATTGATAATTCATTTGCTTAAGGAAAATACAAATACTTGGTGGCAATAGGAAGAGAGGAAGGGAAATTTGACTCTAAATAATGTTACTTGGGAAGTCTTCTTGGACCTATTTAAGAAAATTTATATTACTGACCATTTTCAGTAGCAGATAATTGATGAGTTTCATGACCTTCAACAGAGGGGACTTACAATAGCTTAGTACGAGGATAAAATTTTCAAGTTGATGTAGTATGTTGATTATATTCAGGATGAAAAGTTGATGGTAAATTGTTTCATTAGAGGTCTTAATCATGGGATTGCAGGACCTGTATAGTTATTGAAACCTTCTACCTTGAGGTAGGAAATGGAGAAATTTCTTATTGTTGATGAAATTCAACCAAAGAATCATGATCATCATTGAAATCCACCTCCTCAAAACCATAATCTTTTCCACTCTTTTGCACCACTTAAGAGTGGAGACGAGACAAGATCTTTTTCCATTAGATCAACACCATCACAACAACAAAAAGGTCAAAGAGCTAAGTATTTTCAAGGGGGTGCATTGAGATCATGGCAAGCTCCATCACAAAAATGAGGTAAAAAAAATTAGACACCAGTTGTTGGTCTAGCTCGCTCTCAGCAGAGTTCTAGGGGAAGTTAGGTTAGTTCTAGTACACTAGGTTTTTGGACTCCAACACCACCGAAGGGTCCTTGTTATAATTGTGGAGGTATGGGACCTATTGCATGGGAATGTTTTCAGAATAATGTTTCTATAGGAGGTCACCAAGAAATAGTTTTAGAACCTCCAGTCAGTGATGTGGGAAGATCTCACTGAGTCTTCATGGCAGTTGATAATTGACAAGCAGAGCTTCAGGCATCAGTCATAGAAGTTCTTGGTAAAATTGGTAAGGTTACTATTTTTGTACTTTTTGATTCTAGTGCTACCGACTCTTTTATTTCCCCATCCATTGTGGATGAGTGCAGGCTAGTGGCTATTAAGAAAGAGGATAATTGGGATGTTGAGCTAGATTTTGGTGCTAATATGTCTGTTAGTTTCATGGTTAGGGATTGCAAATTATAGCTTAGCTCTTTCTCTATGAAAGAAGACTTCAAGGTGATACCACTAGTGTCATATGATGTAATTTTGGGTATGGACTAGGTGAATTATCATGAGGCCAAGCTTGATTGTCGTAACAAGTCTATTGAGTGTGTAGATGATATGGGCAAAAAGGTGGTAGTCTCAAGAATTAAGCGACCAGTGTTGCTAAGGATGATTTTTGCTATGTAACTTAAATATTTTATGAGGAAAAGAAGTCAGTTCTTTACTATCTCCATTAGTGATAGATCAGAGGACAAGGAAGACACTACTTTGGATGACCATCCTATTCTTCATGAGTTTGGTGATGTTTTTCCCTCTCATATTTCTGGAATTATGCCTCGAAGGGAGATTGATTTCCATATTGACTTGGTTCCAAGAGCGCAACCTATCTCAAAGGCCTCGTATAGAATGAAAACCCATGAACTTTAGGAGATTAAGTTACAACTAGAGGATCTCTTAGAGAAAGTTCATATTCATCCTAGCATTTCTCCTTGGGGTGCACCTATGATTTTCGTAAAGAAGGATGAGACTCTCCACCTATGTATTGATTACAGGAAATTAAATAAGCTCAAAATTAATATCAATATCCTTTGTGTAGGATAGATGATTTATTTGATCAAATTCAGGGAGAAAATATTTTCTCAAAGATAGATCTTAAATCAGGATATCATTAGCTAAGGATTATAGAAGCTGGCATTCATAAGACAACTTTTTCATATGCGATATGGTCATTATGAGTTCACCATTGTACCTTTTGGTTTGACCAACACTCGGACAGTCTCCATGAGCCTAATGAATGGTGTTTTTTGTACCTTTCTAGATCGATTTGTGTTTATCTTCCTAGATGATATTCTGATCTATTCATGCATAGTGGAGGAGCACGTGGTGCATTTACGACAAGTGTTGCAGTGTTTGAGAGAAAATAAATTGTATGCCAACCTCGCTAACTGTGAATTCTTTGAAATAAAAATATAGTATTTATGGAACATTATTTTAGGCAATGGAATCATAGTGGATCTTGCTAAGATACAAGCTATCTTGGAATGGTTGGCACCTGCTAATGTAGCAGAGGTAAGGAGTTTCATGGGACTAGCTAGTTATTGCAGAAGATTTGTGGAAGGCTTCCTCAGGATTTCTCATCTACTTACTTCTCTTCAAAGGCATGGAAAGAGGTTTGTTTGGTATGATCAGTGTGAGAGAGCTTTCCATATCTTAAAGGAGAAACTTACCAATGTACCTATTTCAACAATTCCTAATCATGTCGGTGACTTTGTTGTTTGACTAATACATTAATCGAGGGTATTGGAGTTGCTCTTATGCAGGAGGGTCATGTGATAGCCTTTGATTCATGCAAGTTGAAGAATCACGAGCTTAATTATCTGAAACACGATTTGGAACTAGTAGCATCGGTTCATTCTTTAATGAAATGGTGTCATTTCCTTCTTGGGAACAGATTTGAGTTGCATTCAGATCATTGAAGTTTGCAATATATCTTTTCTCAGCCTAATTTGAATGCTAGGAAACACAAATGGATGGAGTTTATTTGTGAATATGATATTAACATTCATTATATTAAGGGGAAAGAGAATGTTGTTGTGAATTCCCTTAGCAAGCAAAGACATGAATTGTTGGCTTTGACATTGAAAATAGGTCTTTGAGAACGCATTTTGGAGTTGCTACCTCAAGAAACATTATATAGTGAGATTATTTAGTATGAAGGTCCTTTGAAGGAAAATTTTGAGGGATATTCTTTAGATACTTATGGGTTGCTTAATCATCATGGGCATATTTATGTTCCTCCTATTGGTGATCTTAGAGAGTTGGTTCTAGCCAAGGCTCATAGAGCACCCTATGCAACTCATCTGACCATTAATAAAATGCACACAGACCTTTGGAAGTTGTACTTATAGGCAGGAATGTGTAAGGATATTTTAGAGTTTTTTTCTCATTGTCTTTAGTGTCAAATAGTAAAAGTAGAACACCAACATCTAGTTGGCCTATTGTACCCGCACTCTATTCTAGAGTGGAAATAGGACGTGATATCAATGGATTTCATTGTGGTGTCACCTATGTCTACATGTCAACATGATGCGATTATGGTAATAGTGGATAAGTTAACTAAGGTGGTACATTTCTCTCCCATGAGTTCTTCTTATAATGTCACTTCAGTAGCTACATTTTTTCTGCATGACATTGTTCAACTACATGGAGTTCCAAAGAGGATTATTTCTAATAGAGATCATGTTTTCACTTCATCCTTTTGGATTGCTCTTCAGAAAGTGTTAGGGACTCAACTTAACTTCAACACCGCTTACCATCTAGAGACGGATAGTTACATAGAGTGAGTGAACTAGGTCTTGTAGGATATGCTCAGAATGTATGTTATGGACGAGCAAACTTGTTGGGAAGAGTACTTATATTTAGTAGAGTTTGCTTATAACAATGGTCATCACAGTTTTCTTAGGATGGCACTATATGAGGCTCTTTATGGTAGACCCTATAGGACTCCTTTGAGTTGGGACCTGCTTGAGGAACAGGTTGCATTAGGACCTGAGCTTATTTGAGAGATGGAGCAGTAGGTAACTTAGATTTGTGAGCAACTGCAGATAGCCCAAGATCAAAAAAAGTAGTATGTTGATATGAGAAGGGTTGATTGTGAGTTATAGGTTGGGGAGATATTTTTCCTACGTGTTCAACCTCATAAGAGCTCTATCTGATATGGGAAGGGTTGTAAGTTGGCACCAAGATTTGTTGGTCCTTTTGAGATACTAGAGAGGATTGGCCTAGTTTCTTACTACTTAACTTTGCACCTATCTTGTCCTAAATCCATAATTTTTTTCATGTATCATTGATTAATAAATATGTTTTCGATGTATCTCATATTCTAGAGTGGGATGCTCTATAGGTGACATAGGATGAACATCTAACATTGGAGCTAGTTCACATATTGGATCAACGAACCTTGGCCCTATGAGGATGAAAATTGAACCAGGTCAAGGTCCAATGGGATCCTTACAATGATTTTTCTGCTACATGGGATGATATAGCTAAAATGAGATATTTATTTCTATACCTTTTTTCTAGCTTCTAGGAGGAAGCTTGAGACTTGAGGGGGAGAATGTAGGGCATAGCTAATATTACTTTTGGGACTTTGGTTTAATTTCATATTTTATAGTGTGATGTTTTGGTACATGGATATTATCATTTTGGATTATAGACATAAAAGTTAAATCTATGTGTGTTTAGACATTTATTTCTCATAGATGATATGATATGTTCATTTGAATAATCTAGATTGATCATATAGTTTTTTGAATAAATGTTTAATTTTTGCAAGAATAAATGTCTTTAAATTAATGTGATAGATCTTTTAATTATTTGATGCTATAAAATTCCATTGTTTATATTTTGTGTTTTGATTATAATTCCTGGAGTGTGTTAATGCTTTTATTGAGATTTTGTAGGTGGGCAGACTAGGTCCTTAAGAATTGGAGACATTCCATTTGCTAAAAAGATATAATTGTTGGTTTTTAATTTTGAAAGTGTGGTTCAATGTTAAATGTAATTTTATTTATTTGTTTTTCTTTATTTTGTAGGGAAATATGTTTTATTGGAGTGATCTTTTTATTTGTGGGAAGTTGAAGAGTTGTGGGGATTTCTATTTTAGAGAGGGATTTGGGTATGGTAATTTCTCTTCATTCTTTTTGAAAATTGGCTTGATTTTTCTTGGGGATTTAAGTAGGTGTGTATAGATTGATGCTTTATTTTTGGAATTAGTTGAAAAAGCAAGGGAAAAAGGGATATTCTTTGAAAGAATAATTTGAATACCAACTTGGGATTTGGGCTGATCCTCACTTGGATAGCCAAGGTAAGCTTGAGATTTGTTTCTTTTATTTTCTATGAGGTTGTGAATTGTTAGAAAATTTTGTTGTTGTGTTGGGAGTATGTGTATTTTCTTTTCTATTTTATTCTTGTTTGTGTTATGGGGATTTGTGGTGTGATTAAGGAGTTGATCTCGCTTACGGGCTTAGAGCCTCCTTCACGTGGGGTTGAGGAGGGTGTGGAGCCTCTCTTGGGATTTGTGATAGAATGTAAATGTTAGAAATCTAAAATAGATTGAATAACCCAAGAAATTTATAAGATAAAATAAAAACTACATAAACTAGAAAATCATAAAGAATGCACACTAGAACTCTGAGAGATTATGCAATGTTAATATGAAAAAATTGCATTAAGAGCTTCCAAGCTAAAAAGATACAATGAAAATATGCATGAATGGATGGATGCAAATACAAGCTAGGTAGTGAGTTTATATATAACTTAGGAGAGCAGGTCGGTGGAAAATCCAACCAATAGGAATTAACCACAAAAAGTGGAAATGGACCACCAAAAGTGGAGATGCCCATGAAAGGTGGAAAGTATGGACCACTAAAAGTGGAGGATGCCATCAAAAGTGGAAATTGGTTCCACCCTTTAAGGAAGGGAACACCTCATCACTTATCTCCTAGTTATTAAATAATAAACTCACTTTATTATCCTAAGAAAGATTAATTAAGTGTAGGAAAAACCTAGGAATAAGGGAAAATAAATTAACCCACTAGGAAAATAAAATCCTACACCAACACCCTCCCTTAAGCATAGCTTAGGAGGATGTAAAAGATGATGGGTCCCAAAAAATGAAGCCATGTTAGGTACCCATGTACATATAAAATTTCCCCCAAAGAATAAGAAGCCCCATCGCACAAAAAGGCAGTACACCCCCCATAATAGAGAGAGAAATGAAGTGGAAGGACAAAGAACCCCCCAAAGAGATTCAATGGTAGATGTTTGAAACATGATATAAAAGATGGTCCATGATCATCGAACAACATTCCTCTCCTTAGGAAGAAAAAAAACCAAAGGTGTATGCAATCTATCTCCCCACTCCAGAAAGGAATATGTAAGAAGAAAACTCAAGATGTATGGAGTCTCTGAACCCAGCTCAAGTATCTCCATGTTGATGTTGAAGGCTCCCACAATCAAATCAGGCATTCTAGGCCACACTGCTGAAAATGAAAACTCAGAATCTCCTAGAGACTGATGTAGAACACCATCCAAAGACTCAAGTATCTCCTCTGAAGATGTATCCTCCAAATTTTGATCCAAAGTATCCACACTCATATCAAATTGTGATGAATGATCATGTAGAGATTTGATGCAGGAGCATCCAGTGGTGTAAGGGCAATCTTGCATCACCCAAAAATAGTTAAATTTCAAGTTTCTCAATTTTTATATGTTCTTAAATTTTTGGATACCCTTTTTGTCATACTGAAATTCCCAATTTATAGTTTTTATTTTCTATTCCTGGGTTAAAAGATATTGCAGTTTTAGTTTCCCAGATTTGCACCTAAAAATCTTCTGAGTTAGATTTAAGGCACTTAGAGTTCCCGAATTGGCCTTGAAACTTTCCAAAATTGGCGTAACTTATTTCAAGTGCATTCTTGACTTTGATACCTTTCCAACGGTTCAAACGGTTCGCGAATCAGAGCCCCGGATCAAAAGTTATGGCCCCGGGAAGTTGGCGCACTTTCTAGAAGATACAATTGCAAATGCTCTTTTGAAATTTGAACTTCATGTTGTAAATTTTCGGTGCCAAACCACCTAAACTCAAATTTGAATGTTTTTTTGGCTCCAAACTTAAGAGGAGCTCTATTTATGGGCGGGTTTCTAATTTTTGGGTAACTTTTTGGGGACAAACTCACATATTGCGAAAGAGTTATTCTGTAGCTTTCTATAACTTGCACGTGTTGTAGAACTTGGGAATTTGAGATCCTCTGCATGTAATAAGCTCCATTTTCTGAATAATAAAATTATTCTCTTGTTTGTGGGTTATTTTCTAAGTCTCGGGCTATGCCCTCATCAAGCGGTATCAGAGCAGGTTTTCTTGAGTGTGTGGATAGATCGCCGATAGTGAGACAATTCGCACCAGGACAGTGGTTGTGGGTCGAGGTCAAGAAAGATGCCTACAAGAGTGATGCCTGGTAGGCATGGTGGTGCCAGAGGTGGTCGAGGTAGCAGAAATGGTGGTGGAAGAGATGCATTGGCAGCCCTCCAGAGATAGATTGACGCGTTACAAGAGCAGTTGAGAAGAGGGTTAAACCCGAGGGAGGAAAGTGAGGATGAAGGAGAGGAAGAAGGTTCAAATGTAGAAGAGGAAGAAGAAGCAATTGATCAAGACCAAATGAGGCTAATAAGGGCCATTTCAAAGATTGGGAAAAGACCCAGAGGAGAAGTTCCCAGTTATTCTGAAAGTCTGAACCCGGAAGAGTTGATCAACTGGATCAACGAGCTAGAAGAATATTTTGAGTATGAGGAAATAGAGGACCCAGATTGGGTTAAGTTTGTGAAATTCAAGCTGAAGGGCCATGCCAGTATTTGGTGGAAAGAGGTCCAGTTGGAAAGAAATTGAAGATGAAAAGGAAAGATCACCAAATGGGATCACATGGTAGAGAAACTGAAGAAGCAGTTCATACCAGTGGACTACGAGTTAGACCTGTTGAAGAAATTGCAAGGGTTGAAGCAAGGAAGTAGATTTGTGATAGAATATACTAAAAATTTTCACAAGATAATCATCAGAACGAGTCACACAGAGGTCAATAAGGAGAAGGTAGCTCGATATCTTAATGGGTTACGATCGAGCATTCAGGAGGAGTTAAGCCTAGTCAGAATGACCACCATTGAGGATGTGTATCAGTTTGCTTTGAAGGTGGAAGAGAAGCTAAACAAAAGATTTGATGGCAAGCAAAAAGGACGAGGAGGTCAAAGGAAGACCTTCGTGAAGTCGAAATGATGATGAA
>VDFB02341654.1:91713-129618 GCA_007258455.2 Sequoia sempervirens
TCAATGAGTAGTGCCTAGTAAAGAGTTCAAGATCGGGAGCTTCACCGCTTAGTGGGTACTATGTGATATCATCCCCATGGATGCATATGTCACATGTTGAGGGAAGGTCATATGGCGGTTCGATAGGCAAAAGCCTACATGATGGCCATGTAAACACTTATTCTTTGACAAAGGATGGGGTTCGTCACAAGTTGAAACCCCTGAAGGAGACCGAAGAAAAGGTATGCAGTAGTGCTAGAATTTGTTATGTAGATGAAAGAAAATTTTTAGAAGGTATAAAGCATGGTGTGTGTTATGCATTGATTCCTAGAGTGAGTAAGGATAGTGAGAAGGTTCCAGAAGAAGTTTCTAGGATGTTGGATGAGTTTCAGGATATTGTTTCTGATAATGTACCTGAGGGTTTACCACCAATAAGGAAGATCAGTCATCAGATTGACTTGATTCCTGGAGCTAGTTTGCAAAATTAGGCAACTCATAGAATGACTCCAGCAAAAAATGAGGAGTTGAACAGACAAGTTCAAGAGTTGTTGAGAAAGGGTTTGATATGGGAGAGTTTGAGTCCATGTGCAGTAACCGCAGTACTAGCACCAAAGAAGGATGGGGAGTGGAGGGTGTGTACAGATTCCTGAGCCATAAACAAGATAACAATCAAGTACAGATTTCCCCTACCAAGGATGGATGAACTGATGGACAATTTGAGTGGAGCTGAGTACTTCACAAAGATTGATCTGAATAGTGGATATCACCAGATCTGGATTCAAGAGGGAGATGATTGGAAGACTACCTTCAAGACCAAAGAGGGCCTGTATGAGTGGCTAGTCATGCCTTTTGGGCTAACCAATGCACCAAGCACATTCATGTGGCTCATGAATGAGGCACTAAAAGAATTTCTGGGAAGTTTTGTTATTGTGTATTTAGATGATATTTTTATTTTTAGTAAGACATTGGATGAACATCTGATGCATATTCAGAGAGCCTTTGAGAAGTTAAGAGAAGAGAAATTGTTGATTAATCTAAAGAAGTGCAGTTTTGTGAAGAGGAAGTTAGTGTACTTGGGGTTTGTTGTCTCAGCAGAAGGTCTCAAGATGGACCCAGAGAAGGTGAAGGCTATTTTGGAATGGCCTACCCCAAGAACTGCTACCGAGGTGAGATCTTTCCATGGTTTGGCTAGTTTTTATAGAAAGTTCATTAGAAACTTCAGTAGTATTTGTGGACTCCTAATTGAAACAATGAGAGGGGATAGAAAAAAATTCAAGTGGAGTAGTGGAGTAGCAAAAAGTTTTGAACTGTTGAAGCAGAAGGTGATAGAGCAACCTATTCTAGCCCTCCTAGATTTCAACAAGGTGTTTCAGGTGGATTGTAATGCCAGTGATTGTGCCATTGGAGCAGTGTTGAGTCAAGAAGGTAAGCCCATTGCCTATTTCAGTGAAAAGTTAAATGATGCGAAGAGAAAGTATTATGTATATGATCAAAAAATTTATGCAATAGTTCAAGCATTAAATAAATGGAGACATTATCTGTTGCCGAAGGAATTTGTTCTATATACTGATCATCAGGCCTTGTAGTACCTAAATAGTCAATGAAAATTAAATCAGAGGCATATGAAATGGGTAGAGTTTTTGCAGAGTTATACCTTTGTTTTGAAACATAGGAGTGGGAAGTCAAATAGGGTTGCAGTTGCCATAAATAGGAGGCATACATTGATGACAAAGATGCATATTGAAATTGTTGGATTCAATGAACTCAAGATACTATATGTAGAAGATCCTAATTTTGCAGAGGCTTGGAAAGCTTGAAAGGAACCTGTTACAATGGACATGACAAGGTGGTTGGATTTCATAATCTAGGATGGCATGATATTTAAGGGAAGTCAATTGTGTATCCCAAGGAGTTCCATGAGGGAGAACCTGATAAAGGAGAAGCATAGTGGAGGAATGGAAGGACATTTTGGTCAGGATAAGACCATTGCTATTATCAGTGAGAATTATTATTGGCCTC
Organism: Sequoia sempervirens; assembly: GCA_007258455.2. NCBI lineage: Eukaryota > Viridiplantae > Streptophyta > Pinopsida > Cupressales > Cupressaceae > Sequoia > Sequoia sempervirens. The sequence goes on from VDFB02341654.1 coordinate 93,712, forward strand.
AGTTGTCACAGGATGTGAAGAAGTTTGTACAAAGCTACAAGGTATGTCAGATGGCTAAAAGAGTGAGTCAAAATACAGGCTTATATCGGCCCTTACCTATACCAGAGAGGCCATGGGAGGATATAAGTATGGACTTTGTTCTTGGTTTGCTAAGGACACAACGAGGGAATGATTCAGTCTTTGTGGTGGTTGATAGGTTTTCGAAGATGGCACATTTCATTCCATGTCGAAGACCCATGATCACCGATCCACATTGCTGACTTGTTCTTGAAAGGTGGTGAGAGCTACATGGTTTGCCAAAGAGTATTGTTTCAGATGAAGTGACACCAAATTTGTGAGGTACTTTTGAGAGGACCTTATGGAAAAAGTTGAAAACAAAGTTGAAGTTTAGTTCTGCACACCATCCATAAACTGATGGGTAGACTAAGGTTGTGAATAGAAGTTTAGGTAACCTACTGAGATGCTTGGTAGGAGATAAAACCAAGGGATGGGACTTGATCTTACGGGCATGAGGCCCTGCTTACAACAATTACGTCAATACGGCAGCAGTGAATCCTGCATTCTAGATTGTTTATGGAGGTAGCCCCAGAACAACTCAAGAATTGAGGAAGATGGACCAAGAGAAGAAAATAAGTGTTGAAGCCGAAGATTTTGTGAACACATCAAGGATATACATGAGAAGGTAAGAGAACATATTAACAAGATGAATATGCAGTATAAGGCTAAGGCAGATAAGAAGAGGAGGTATAAGGAGTTTCAGATTGGTGATGAAGTGATGGTCCACTTGAGGAAAGAAAGGTTTCCGGTGGGAACATATAACAAATTGAAGATGAAAAAGTTTAGTCCCTATAAAATTTTGAAGAGGCATGATTCAGGGAATGCATATAAGGTAGAGTTGCCAGATGGATTCAACATTTCCCCTGTGTTCAACATTTCAGATTTGATAGAGTATCATGAAGGTGGCATAGAGGAAGTACCAATGATGGAACAGTGTGGGATTCCTGCACCTACTTCAGAAAAGGAGGAGATTGAAGAAATCCTAGATAGTCATGTGGGAAGGAGTACCAAGAACAGGTAGTATGAAGAATATCTAGTGAAATGGAAAGGAAGGCCTGTTGAAGATTCATCCTGGTTGCCTAAGGCAGAGGTCAGCCATTTGGGTTTTCCTCCACCATCTAAGACATGATGGGGTCACTTCTCAAATTACCCTGGGTGTCTGATGTAGGAGCATCCAGTGGTGTAAGGGCACCCTTGCATCACCCAAAAATAGTTAAATTTCAAGTTTCTCAGTTTTTAGATGTTTTTACATTTTTGGATACCCTTTTCATCATACTGAAATTCCCAATTTATGGTTTTTATTTTCTATTCATGGGTTGAAAGATATTGTAGTTTTAGTTTCCCAGATTTGCACTTGAAAATCTTCTGAGTTAGATTTGAGGCACTTAGAGTTCTTGGATTGGCCCCAAAACTTACCAAAATTGGCGTAGCTAATTTTGAGCACATTCTTGACTTCAAGACCTTTCCAACGGTTCAAACGGCTCACGAATCGGAGCCCCAGATCAAAAGTTATGGCCTCGAGAAGTTGGCGCACTTTCTAGAAGATACAATTGCAAATGCTCTTTTGAAATTTGAACTTCATGTTGTAAATTTTTGGTGCCAAACCGCCTAAACTCAAATTTGAATGTTGTTTTGGCTCCAAACTTAAGAAGAGCTCTATTTATGGGTGGGTTTCTAATTTTTGGGTAACTTTGTGGGGACAAACTCACATATTGCGAAAGGGTTATTTTGTAGCTTTCTATAACTTGCATGTGTTGTAGAACTTGAGGATTTGAGATCCCTTGCAAGTAAGAAGCTCCATTTTCTGAATAATAAAATTATTCTCTTGTTTGTAGGTTATTTTCTAAGTCTCAGGCTGCGCCCTCATCAAGATTGAACAAGAGGGTCAAAGTGTTTCCTCACAACAACTAAAGAGGAATCAACTTCATCAAAGAGAAGAAGAATATCATCAACAGTGTCCCCAAAATCTACAATATGTGTCTCTATAAACAAGTCTGAAATACCTATCAAGAGATCATCCCAAGTTGAATCTAAAAGACAATGAATGTCCTGCTGCAAAGAATGACTGGAAACTTTCAAAGAAGCAACATTGGAATCTAAAGTAGCAATAGTAGATGGAGGAGATGGAATACAAGGTTCAAGAACTGAATCACTTGTGAGAATACCCAAGTTCAAATAACCAAAATTCTCCTCAAAATAAAAATCCACACTAGAAGTGTGATCATCATCCAAAGGATCAAAACCATCATCAGGAACAAAATATGAAAAGGAATACAACTGAGATGCATGATCAACCACCCTAGTAGCAATTATCTCTTTGCTCTCCAAATATCTAATAAGAACTGAATCAGGAGTAAATTCCACAATCTTTCCTGCTCCACTATGAGTAACTTAATAGATGGAAAGAAGATTATTAGAAAAATGAGGTATGCACAATACATCAATGAAAGTACCATCCCATATATCAACATATCCCTTCCCAATTATATTCATATATGTATTGTTACCCATCAAAATAGGTGGCATAACACAAGGCTCAAAAGAAGAGAACATGGACTGTGAAGAAGCCATATGATGAGAAGCTCCTGTATCTAGAATCCATCTCCCTGATCCAATACTCGTAGAAGCACAAAGAGATTTTCCTTTATGTTTGTTTGATGTAGAAGCATAACTAGCATGGAATTTTTCCTTTTCTTTGTAGATTCTTGGTTGATGAAGATGGACATTCAATTACCTCTTTATTACTCTTCTCAAGAATATGTGTGAGATGATCAATCCTTTTCTTCATAAATTTGTGTTCATCATGACCAATTTTCTTGCAATAATCACATTTTACCTTCTCCTTCTTAAATTTTCCTTGATTTGAAGAAGGTTTAGTGTCTACATTAGAAGTAGATGAAGATATATTTGAAGCATTCTCCCCTTGATTCTTTTGTTTATTACTTTTCTTTCCATTATCTTTTTGATCTTTAATGCCTTGACTTGCAACCAAAGCATGATACTTTGAAGATTTGATAGTGCCCATTTGAACCAACTTGTCTTGTTCTTTTGTGAGTTCATTAGCAAACACATCAAAAGAAGGCATTGTGTAGAAAACTCCTAAGGCACTTTTAGTGGCATAGAATGTAGAAACAAAGACTAAATAATCTAGACCAAATTTAGAGAGAATACTTAAGATCAATTTTTTATCATCTTTCTCAATTCCACACTATTTCAATTGCAATCTTATGGTGTTTAGTTTGGTGAAGAATTCATGTATTGTATCAAAACTTGAAGGACTTAAACCTATTAGCTCATTCTCCAATTGATGACCTCTCAATTCATCTTGTGCACCAAATATTTTTTCCAATGTTGTCCAAACTTCATTTGGTGTAGACAAAGATTCAACATGAAAGAGAAAATCTAGAGATACAGACATACATAATGTTCCAAATGCTTCATCACACTTATTAAACCATTTTATCTTTTTTTCATCAATTGTTGGTTCAGCTTCTAACCCCATTGTTACCCTATACAATCCATACCTTTTCAAGTAGAGGGAGATTTCACTTTTCCAATCAAAATAGTTGTAGGGTGTTAATATAGGAATTGTTAATTGATCCATTTTAGGTAGAAAAGAAGATTGTTTGTGAGAGCACAAAAAGAGAAATCAAGCTGCAAAAGAGACACCAAGAGACACCCCCCCTTTCCACTAGTCTCATAAATTACCCCCCAAGATATTACAATGTTGGCACTTTATGATTAGTGCATTTATAAAGCTTTTTCCAAGATACAATGCTCAATAAGCCCATAATGACCAAAATTATAAATTCTGATACAAAATGAATCTAAGATAAAAATATGGAAAATTTAGCTGTGTAGTTGTGTATTTCTCTTCAATACCTTTCCAATTCCTATTTGTTTCCAAAATTTGGAGCACTAGGGTGAAAATTATGGCTTGTTGAAGAAAAAAGAAACAACTTCAACCTGCAATATCAGATAGAAAATGGAAAAAAATATTTTCAAAACCTTTGTAAATGGAAAGTGATCATCTCCAACTTTCCAACAATATCTTGCTTGCAGAAAATGGACACTGTGGTGAAAAATGATTTTTTTTAAAAATAGGCTGAATTTTGCATGCAATGACGACCCCCTAGCAAAAGAAAATTTTTCCAAAAGTCAAATTCATCTAAAATAGACAAATTTTATATGAGAATAGGGATTTTTGGGCCTTTTGAACGCAATGGAAATGTCTGTTTGGCCCAAAAATTCTCCAATAAAAAGTAGTTCGCAGATCTTAGCTTCAAATCCCCGCTTGCAACTATGTCAAATGATCTCCAATTTGGATGAAACAAAAGCCAAATCTGACTCTCTTGAGCCTTCTAGACATGTTGGAATAGTCAAAAAATGCTGCCAATATAACCAAAAATGTTGTGATCACCTGGATCTCACAAAACACATATGCAAAATAAAGAGGTAATTAAATATTTGCAAATCCTTTCTAATTCTCCAGATCGTTCAAGAACGCAAGAGAAATGCATACAAGAATTTACAAGATTTTTACAAGAAAATCAATCTCTTAATCAGGAATCTAAAAACTTAGATTTCTCAAAACAAAAGCTCTAATACCATGTTAGAAATTTGAAATAGATTGAATAACCCAAGAACTTTATAAGAGAAAAACAAAGCTACATAAACTGGAAAAACATAAAGAATGCACACCAAAACTCTGAGACATTATGCAATGTCAATATGACAAAATTGCATTAAGAGCTTCCAAGCTGAAAAGATACAATGTAAATATGCATGAATGGATGGATGCAAATACAAGCTAGTTAGTGAGTTTATATAGAACTTAGGAGAGAAGGTAGGTGGAAAATCCAACAAATAGGAATTTACCACAAAAAGTGGAGATGGGCTACCAAAAGTGGAGATGCCCATGAAAGGTGGAAAGTATGAACCACCAAAAGTGGAAAGTGGTTCCACCCTTTAAGTAAGGGAACACCTCATCACTTATCTCCTAGTTATTAAATAATAAACTCACTTTATTATCCTAAGCAAGCTTAATTAAGTGTAGGAGAAACCTAGGAATAAGGGAAAATAAATTAACCCACTAGGAAAATAAAAATCTACACCAATAGTAAATATGTGTGGTAATGGGAGGAGTGAATGATGGTTGTGTTTGTGTTGTGATTTGGATTTTTGGGTGAAGGATGAAGTATGGAAATGGTTGGATAGGAAGGAGAGGTGAATTGGGTGTTGTGAATAAGAAGGGTTTGTATTGTAGTTGGAAGATGTAATAAAAGCAGTTATAAAATTTGCTCCCCAAGAGGGAAGGGAATCCCCCTTCTCCCCCTTTGTAGAATCTTGTGTGAGGGTTCTTTGTGAACGTGCTATGTTATTTATATTTTGTTTCGTCTTCTATTTTGTGCTTTTGGACTTTGTCTTTGGCTCAAGGGTGGACTTTTCAGTCCCAAGGATAGGTGGTGAGCAGTTCTGGGTTGCTGTGTTTTGTATTGTAGGTTTATGAAGTAATTTGGAAATGTTGGAGAATGTTGGTTAAAAGAAAATCCTTTTACTAATGTTGAATTAATGTGGTGTTTTGAATCATATAGTTGCATATTGAAAGAAATTCCTATATTAGAAAAAGAGATAGTTGTGTGTCGATTATAAAATCATGTAAATACATTTTCCTATTTAATGTAGTATTGTTTATGCTATGCTTTATGCTTTTGGAAGGAAAAGTGAATCTTTTTGTAGAAATAACAAGGCGTAATCCCTGCTCTTATGAAATGATTGAACTATTCATATATCCTTTAAATAAACTGCCAGGTTGTAATTTTTGGTTGGATTCACAGTCGAATTCTCTTATAAATTTCAATAAGTTGTAGAAAATGTTTTAAACTCTCTTCATAGTAATTACTTGTCAATGTTTGCATATTCAAACATAGTTATGATGTTGGGTCAAACAAATCTTTATTTATTAAGGTTACTGAGTCTTTATTTAATTCCTCTTCATCATGTATTGCAGATTAATGGATTGGTGTGGCTATTCTTTTCACTAAATGAAATAATTCTAGGTTAACATTTGAATGTACTTGACTGGGTATACGTGCTGATACAGATAAATAATAAAAACTTTGTTCTAGACATGGTTTAGTATCTTAGCATTTATTTGGAGGCCATATTTCCTTCACATTATATACACATTCCATTCATAGTCTGTATTCATGTTAGTGCCCTGATTTGCCACAGACTATGCATTATTAATAAAACTGTTTATGCTTTTGTTTCCATTCATAAATTCCTATTCATACGAATGCATTTTTAGCAATATACATTTCCTTTTTTAAATGGAATATTCAATCCATAAAAACTTGGCATGCGGTCAGGTGTTGTTGTTCATGAGGGAAGCTGAAACGCTCTTATTTTAAATTCTTCCTTCCTCCTACTCTTAGTAGAGAATAATATGAAAAAGATAAGAGTCTTGAATCATTTGGATAGTAAATAATTTGGTTCAAATTTGGAGAGTTAAACTCATGGAAATATAATATTTATATTTGCTAAGAACATTCGAGAATTCATCGGTTTGGAGTGGACATTACTGACTTGTTAGTGCAGTCGACCCTTTTTTCTTTTCTATGGTTACACTACCATCCTGCTTAATCACATTAATCCTGATGATTTTGCACAACTCCTAGCTCAAACATTTATCTATCATTAACCCATTATGTGGCACACTTGGGTCTACCTCTTGTAACACAATTTCTATTTTATTAGATTCCATTTAGTTTTGATAGTCTAGGATCATTTATGGAATATCTTAGCACATTTACTTCTAATTGTATTTTAGTGGTTGAGGAACATTCAATCAGTTGTAGTAAAAACCCAATTTTCTATTCTTTAATATGTCACTTAATAAGCATGAAATTTTTTGTTTTATCCTTGACAACATATGTGAATCGACAAGCATAGGTAGTTGCGTGTATTATTCAGAATAAACATATCTACTTCATTTCGTGAAGATATTTGATTAAAAGGATTAACTAATATATCAATGCATTTTTAAATATGGTGTTTACATTCTTCAAAATATACATGACGTGTTAATGGTTATCATGGTGATAATAACAAGTGATATAAAGCATGCATTCATTATTGTACTCTTTGTTGTGTAAGCTGAATTTTCAATAACTCAATAGCACAAGCTAAACCTCAAGTTTTTGTTTCATTGGAAATTTTTCTTTGTTTCATTTCTTTCTTGTGAGGATTTATCAGTTGACATAAAAAGTATCTAACTGTTAAAATAAATCATGAATAGTTTTTATGACAGGCATTCATCAATCCTTGTCATACCTCCATCACTTAGAACATTTCAAATCTCACGTAAGTAGTACATTAGTTATTGTAAAACCTAATTACTTTTAGCTAAATTAGTAATTTAGTTGTGTTTTATTAGTTAGTCTTTGGGTGGGTATAACAAAAATTCCACAAATTTTTTTACGTCACATCTAATATGTTGTTGGCTTAACCAATTAAAATCTTTTGCATACTTAAATTGTCATGTGAATTTACTAACAATTTCATTTAAAACCAAAATAGTAAAAATAAACTGTGTGTACAACATATAAGTAATTGAACAATTCAATTCTTCAAGTTAAGTAAACAAATAAATATATAATTTTTTTTTAAAAAAATCAACACTTACCAGCACATCCATCATACCATATCTAGTGTTGTAAAGCATCTAATTGATGTCGTCCCAGGTCTTCAAAAAACATTCCAAAACAATGGGCTACATAGCTTCTATCATGACCTGTATCATCACTTATATAAAAGTGAACCTCTTTGATGATAATTCATTCATCTTTGCTACTTTGTACACCATCCACATGTAACTCGGCATGCCTATAGAAAACTTGTATGTAATAACCCATTCTAATTATTACTTAATTATATTGTTTCAAAAGACATTATGAATATTTAATTTTAAAAAGACATAACTAATCAGTTATTTTCAATCATAGTAGCACATGTCTAATTAAAATAAGAGTCACAATAATATGTATTCATTTCCAAATGTCAATTACAATATCCAAGTTGACTTGGCTCATTTGGCCACAAATTCAATACAATATACAATTTTACATCAAGGTTACATCATTGTCCATGATAATTATGAAAATTCCAAGTTTCCTCTTGATGCTCGTCTCCTCTAGTGGATGAGAACATAGAAAATTTAGCAAGAGAACAATCTACAAGGTGGAATCTGGTGTGTGCACATACATCAACATGCATCTCTATCAATGGTTAGAAAAATGCAAGATCTATGTTAGGAATGGCAGAGAGTGTTATCACAAAGTTCATACATACATAATGGGCTAATTGCTTGGCCAAGAATAAAAATTAAGTTGCAACAACAAACAATAGGTTTTGGATAAAGCAAAAACCTATACTCTCTCAACTCCATTTCGACACCCGTCTCAGAAGGTAACTTTCAACAATACAGTTAACTCTTAGCAACTATCTGCCCTCTAGCAGCATCTACCTTGAGGTGCTCTAGTCTACTTAGGTGTTGCTATTCTACTAAAGCAAGAGAATATTATTTTCACACATATCTATGGAAAAGTAATATAGTCTACTTATTTCCTCATTTTAAATAAAATCAGAAAATAAATTCCATTGGATCTTCATTTCATTATCCATCCATTTCACACATATGTCACAAGATTACATTCAATGTAATTCAGTATTCATTTAAAAATGAATTAAATAAGTAACAAAAGAAGGTATGTCACAAGTATGTGTATGTACGTAGACGAAGGTCTATGTGCATACACATATATGTGCCAACTTAAGTTATTAATTTTTTCATACAGTCTAAAATAGAAACCATTTTTTCAGATTGCTTGCATTCAAATAATGCTATAGAATTGTCATTTCGTTGATAGTAATACAAGGTATAAATTTCCTTTTCAAAGAAATAAGAACAAAACTATTTGAACAATTTCCATACACTAATGTGTTTTTTGTATCAAATAGAGTTGTTTGTATCAAAATAAGTTTTGGTTAGAATAGAACAATGTTGTTTGCATCAAAAGAAATATTGTTCATAACAAAACAAGCTATTTGCAGAAGTTACAAGCTACTATGCCAATATGTTTTGTTAACAGTTTCAGGTTATCTAGTGTTTTATATATTCAAGTCTTATTTAGGGACCCTCGATTATTCAAATACAATCATGGTCAAAGATCTGAAATGATATAACTATCATTCTTATGTTATCATTCAGGATCTATCATTCTGAGAACATTCATTTATAACTATACATATAAGGAAAAGAGCTTACGATATTGATATCGTTTCATGCAGGGTAATAGAATTCAAATGACATACTAGTCATTTTATCAACAATAATATTTTACACATAAATTGGGATCAATCTTATCATGGCTCGGGTTTGAAAAAACCTCATTCACTGATATCAAAAAATTATTCTACTGTCATTTGAAGGAATGACCAACAGTTAGTTGACTATTGCTTTGTATTTAACAGTATCAAGGTTGAAGCCATCCATGCTGATGCTCGATTTGGTTGTATTCATCCAAGGGGTATCATTCACAGAGAACTAAAATGTACATACTAAACATGCAAGCACATAGATAGAATGATACATCGTTCTTCCATTGTCCTTTGTAGACAAGGCAACCATGAAACAATAATAACACTGCAACATAGTAAAAACACAACAGCAAGGAATAATAATATCATTTTATAATAATGGAATGACATAAGCCCCACCATCGCTTACTGCAAAGAGGCAACAAAATTTTAGCGATGATACCCATTGATCCAAGATCAAAGGAAATGGTTCTCATACCCATATGGTGTAGCTAACCAAAGGAATTCTATCATATAGAGTATGGTATAACATAAGATTTTAGTGGAGGATTTGCTTCCTACCCTTAGAGGGGGCGACAATGATTTAAAAATCATTTCATTCCTAATTCACAGGCTATTGGTTTCACTTATTAGCCAAGTGAATGGCTAAGTATTTCACATGCAAGAGATAATAAAAAGTGGTGATAACATAAAACTCACAAGGTATAAAGTTTTTGGCTTTCATGTCGTTAGTGAAGCATGCACAGAGCATGTACAAAAAAAGAATGATTGACATGGCCTTTGCATACAATAGAAGATGTAATAAATTCAAATGAAAGAATTGCATATAGATATCATCGAACAAGATTACTTTGATTCAATAGAATCATCAAAATAATAAAACATACATTGCTTATGAATTAACTAAACTTGAAATGCAAACCTTTTCAAAGTAATTCCATTGAATACCTCTATCTTTTGTCGATTTTCTCTTGAATTTTTCCTTAGGAAGTCACCAAACCGGTTGTTCTCCTCAGTCTTTCCTGATGCTATGTTGCCAAAATGGTAGCTTTCTTGCTTTTTCCCATGCACTCCACTAAAGAGCCATTTCAAGTCATAATTGCCATTTATTTTTAGCCTCCCCATACATCAAATTTAAATATTTGCCTTAAATTTGATTATAGGCCACAACTTCATAAGATCTTCCTTATGATATTAATTGAATTCTATCAATATGATAGCACGATAAATATTGATTCCAAATTCAATTTTAAAGGAATATATATATATATATATGTATGTTTATATGTACATATATCACTATTTAAATAAGAATGGACTTTCATTTTATTCGAACAATAATGTTTTGAATGAAGTGATTTTCTTATCTTTTAAATAATCCTTTTCAAAATGCATACATTCATTTATGTGTTAAGTCATGCTAACATTTTCTTTTAAATTCTCAAAATACAAGATCAAGATAGACAATTAAATAAGAATTCACATGTATTTCTTTTCACAAGTCTACCCTTTCAATCATCGATTCATTTCAAATCATATTAATATAATCTCCTATATGAATTTCAAATGTAGTCATCATGCCATTTTATAGTGTGTGCACCCATATTCCATCAAGCTTTCTGTTTGATCTGGCTAAATGATCCTACTTCAACCATGTTATTATCCTTCAACCTATTTTCTTGCATTTGCACACACTTGCTCGCATAGTTCATCAGTAACATTGAATCATGATAAAGTTATAGGATAATTCAAAAGATCACATAGTCAAAAGATGGTCAGCTTCTTTCAAACTTTTCAAAAATATCAAAATTTTTGTTCAATCATATTGAATTTCTTGAATAATTCAATTTATCATATTATAATTTAATTGCAATAAAAATTGGGTTATAACTTCCTTCCCCTCTTGGAAGAGACATAGTCCTGATGTCTATTAAATCAAAATGTAAGCATATATATCTATTTCAACATCATATCATGTATAGTTTCCAAGTCAAAACATTATATTATTCAATCCAAAAAATTTCAAACAAAATTTATCAAAAGTCTCTTTCTACAAAAGCAAATGTGGGTGTTAAATGGCACAAGACAACTGAGAGGGGGGGTGAATCAGTTGTCACCAAATTCAAATTCAAAACTTTAGATACTTATTAGCTTCACAACCACACTGTTCTGTTATTAGGTATGAACATGAAATGCAGATAACAGAAAGTAAAATCAACACAATGAACACCATATTTTACGTGGAAAACCCAATGAGGGAAAAAATACGGTGAGGATTAACTCACAATATAAAGAGATAGAAATATCGATTACAAAGGATCACTACCCAGAAGAGGACTCATTGTCCAAATACAAAGGCTCACTGCCTAAAGAAAGGACTCACTATCCAACAGGGAGGCTCATTGCCTACTAATACAAAAGAAAACAAAAGATCCACCACAACAATTAAAACACATCCGCAACCTTGATAAGAAGATTCCAGAAACCTTTAGCTTACTGCCTTCAGGAATCTAACACAATGAAGTATTGCTGCCTCAACTCACTTTCACACACTTCTACTCTTTTAATTTGTGGCTTACTTTGTTATTTTTCCATCACCATTCTATTCTTCTCAATTCAACTTGCATTTATACCATCTTCAACATTAGAAACTTTCTCCAAGGTCGGCCACATACACCTTATTTCATAAATTCAAATTAGGTCAGCAACTCAACATTCCCGCGGTGGAAAGGAATGAGAGTGGACCAATAAAAATACTTAACCGAGACCAAAAATAATGTCTTGGATCAACCACATGCTTCCTTAATTAAATTTAATTCTTCAAATGAAGTGCAAATGACATGTCGGACAAACCTAATGAAAACACAAATGAGCATTGATGTACATGCTTCCCAACAAGAAGATAGCACATGGATGACACAAAATGCTTCATTATACACAAGAACACATCTCAATTTCCTTTAGATACATTTGCAGAAAGTGAAACAATCTTTGAACACCAAAAACCTTCCATCAGTCCATCCAAACTATGCAAACACATACATCAACTGTGAAACTTGACTTTCGGATCACCAAACCACACACATCTTTGCCATAGCCAAGAGAACACCATTATAAGACACATTTCAGATCTGTAAGATCTGAAATAGAACGATGGAGGACTACAGAGCAAAAACATTTATCCCAGTCACAGAAAACTAACTCTACCAAAACGGTTCACACACCAGTGAACACAACTTTCACACTTCATCAAACCAGAAGCTACAAATTAGTAGATATCACTATTAGATCATCAAAAAACAACCCTTCAGATCTGCACAAGCATAGGATCAACACAGGAGAAACATGGAGCACATACTAGAGCACATTCTAAACACATTCATAACTCTGACTTCTTTCTTTATTAATTTTCTCAAAATCACTTGGAAACCCATCAATTCAGCACATTTGCAACATGATAAGGATAGCTCTACGTACTCACATCTCAACATTATCTCAACTAAACATGCACAATCTATAATATACTAAACTGTGATGACATCAATGAAAACATTAATGAAAAAACCACCAAATATGCTCATACTTGCAACAATCTCCTCCTTTGTCATTGATGGCAACACATGATGTGAAAAAACATCAAAGACAACAACCTACACAATACTCTGGGAGAACACCTTTTCTTCCTTTTCTTACTATTTTTCACATGACTTTATCTCCCCCTTGGACATCAATGACAAAGATCAAAAACTGTAATCACCCCCCCTTAGGAGTGCACCCTTTCAACTCATACTACAACAATGAAAACCTTTTCTACTCCCCCTATAGAGTAGACCCATTCATCAATCCAGATAAATGAAGAATTTGTGAATTCACTGGACTGATGCATAGTCATGTGCACCTAGTTCAGAGGGACAATGACCCCCAACCTCTCCCTAAGATACTCAAAAGTATCCTTCGGAAGAGCCTTAGTAAATATATTTGCAATTTGTTCCTTTTTTGTCACATACTCCAACCTTACTTCATTCTCCAACACTTTCTCTCTCAAGAAATGATATCTGATTGATATGTGTTTTGTTCTTGAATGCATAACTAGATTCTTTGAAATGTTTATAGCACTTGTGTTGTCACAGAAAATATGAATAGGCTCATCTCATATTACTCCAATATATTTCAGAGTTTACTTCATTCAAAAAACCTGTGTGCAGTAGGATGTTGTAGTAATATATTTTTCCTCTGCAATGGATAAAGAAACCAAGTCTTTTTTCTCACTCAACCAAGAAACCAATCTTCCACCAAGAAAGCACCCCCACTGGTACTCTTCTGGTCATCCACACAACCAGCCCAATCTGCATCGGTATAAGTACTGAAGGTGAAATCAACACTCTTAGGATACCATAAGCCATAATTTGGTGTACCTTTAAGAGATATAAATATCCTCTTAACTATTGTAACATGTGCCTCTTTAGGATCTACTTGAAATATGGCAACTAAACATACTGCATGTATAATATCTGGTCTGGTAGTAGTAAGATACAATAGCCCACCAATCATAGATCTGTATTTTCTCTGATTAGTTTTAGTAGATTCATCATCTTTACTTAGCTTACATTTGGTCACCATAAGAGTACTAACCAGTTTGGAATCATCCATTCCAAACTTCTTCAATATCCCTTTCACGTACTTAGATTGTGAAATGAATATCCCCTTATCAATTTGATTTACTTGAAGACCAAGAAAGAAATTCAACTCACCAATCATGGATATTTCAAATTCCTTTTGCATTTCTTCTACAAATCTTGTGCACATGCCTTCATTTCCACCAAAGATGATATCATCAACATATACTACTAGTATTAACATTTTGTTACCTTGCACTTTGAAGTAAATATTATTGTTAGCAAAGCCTTTGTTGAATCCTTTCTTTGCCAGGTATCTATCCAATCTTGCATACCAAGCTTTGGGAGCTTGCTTCAATCCATAAAATTCCTTCAACTTACAAACCATATCCGGTTTGTTAGATAACTGAAATCCTTCAGGTTTTTCCATGTATACTTCTTCCTCCAATTCACCATTCAGAAATGCTGACTTGAAATGCATCTGATATACTTTGAAATCCTTGTGGGTAGAAAATGCCAAAAACATTCTAATAGCTTCCATTCTAGCCACAGGGGAAAATTTTTCTTCAAAGTCTATGCCTTCAACTTGTGAGTATCCCTTGCATACAAGTCTTTCCTTATTTCTTATAACTTCACCATTTTCATTCAACTTATTCCAGAACACCCATTTTGAACAAATTACATTCTTATTCACAGGTCTAGGAACTAATTCCCATGTTTATTCTTTTCTATTTGTTGCAACTCTTCTTTCATAGCTCTCATCCAAATCTCATCTTCACATGCTTCAGTCATAGAATTAGGTTCAATTTTAGAGAGTAAACATAGATTTACCTCACCTACTACTTTACTTCTTGTCTTCACACCTTCACTCTTATCTCCAATTATTTGTTCCTCTGGATGATTCTTCTGCACATACTTAGGAGTCTTAGAAATAGGTTTCGGTTCATTTTCTTCTTCTTCTTCAGTTTGTTCTTCTTCCTCTTCTTCTTCCTTCTCATTCTCTTCAGGTACTTGTCCGTGGATAGGATCATCGGGTTCAACTTCACTTATCTTAATAGGTTTGTGCATGTCTTCATCAACTTTCACATTAGCACTTTCAACAATCTTCCTCAATCTTTTATTGAAGCATCTATATGCTTTGCTGGTAGTAGAGTACCCAAGAAAAATTCCTTCATCACATCTAGCATCAAACTTCCCAATATTTTCATCACCTCTTTTAATGTAACATCTGCTTCCAAATACTTTAAAGTAATTCACAGTAGGAGTCTTACCAGTCCATAACTCAAAAGGAGTCTGTGTTGTTGCCTCTAATCTAAACTCTATTAAGAACATAAACATTAGTGTGTATTGCCTCTCTCTACTACACATCCAGTACATTTGATTCTTTCATCATGGTTCTTGTGGCTTCCTGTACCATCTAGTTTTTCCTCTCAACTACCCCATTCTATTGAGGGGTTCTCATAGCAGAAAGCTATCTTTTTATGCCATGTTGTTCACAAAATGTAATAAACTCACTAGAAGTGAATTCTCCACCTCTATCAGATCTCAAACATTTGATTCTCAAATTCACTTCATTTTCCACTCTTGCTTTGAACACTTTAAACCTATCTAGAGCCTGAGTCTTCTCTCTAAGAAAAGAAACCCATGTCATTCAAGAATAATCATCAATATGGAGCATGAAATACCTGTCACTATTTAGGCTTCCTATTCTAGTTGGACCACAGAGGTTAGTATGAATTAAATCCAAGATTCTGATAATAGATTGCTCTTTTCCCTTAAAGTTTCATCTTGTTTGTTTCCCTATCTGACTTCTGCAAATAGTATTAGCAGGCTTTGTGATTCTAGGTAGACCTCAGAAAAAATATCTTGAACTGATTCTGACCAGATTATCAAATTTTACATGTCCCATTCTCCGGTTCCATAACCAATTTTCATTGATTTGAGATACAAGGCATTGACCATCCACACCTTTAAGTTGATAGATGTTTCCATGAGTTCTCCTTCTGACATCAACCATATCTCTGGATATTTCTTTGATCTCACAAGTATTATTCTGAAACACAAGTTTAAAACCTTTGCTACACATCTATCCAACACTCAAAAGATTATGCCTCAAAACCTTTACATAATATACATCATCAGTGTTGTGTATTCCATCAAAACTAATTGTAGCTTTCCCAATAATTTTTTCTCCTAAAGCATCACCAAACATGAACAAGCCTCCATCATACTTTTTGAGTTTAGTAAATTTATTTTTATCACTAGTCATGTGATTAGAACATCCACTAACAATCACCTAGTAATATGTATTCCGCTTAGCATGAAAGGTGGTGACCACAGTACCTTCCATCCCATTCTTCCTTGCACATTTTCTAGGGTTAGCAGACACAAATTTATTCTCCAAAGCCAAAAATAAGCATTCACTATCATCACCCTCATAATCAGATTCATCATTAGAAATTTTAGCTTCTTCTTTAACATAATACAACTTCTTATATTTCTTATCCTTTCTATCCTTATCTTTATAATCGTTGTTCTTCTTATGTACAACTCTCTTCGAACATATTGAAGCATAATGACCAATATTAACACAACTAAGACATTTAAAGGGAAACATACCTTTATACTTACCGGTACCTTTCTTCGACTTTCTAGTGAAATTCGCTTCTAGCTCATTATAACCATCACTATCCGGATCATCTTCAATCTTCATTGCCTTAAATGTCATTTTTGTCTTTTCCTCTTTCTTTCCAAACTTTCTCATCTCAAATGCTATCAAGGTTCCGAATAAGTGTTCTTTAGTATACTTCTTAGGATCATACATTTCTTCAATAACTGAGATCTTATCATTGTAGCAATCTGGTAGGGAGATCAAGATCTTCTCAATTATATCTTCATTGGTCAGGTTTCCCCCTTGATTCCTAACTTTGTTTGCTGCAAGTTCAACCCTCTGGAAATAACTTGTAAAATCTTCACCTTCTTCCATTTTCATATTCTCATATTTGCACTTTATTGTTAGCTTCTTTGTCAAATTTACTTTTTCATTTCCTTCATATAGTTTTTCCAACTTCTTCCAGACTTCATGAGAAGTGTCCAAAGAAAGAACCTTAGTTCGCTCAGTTTTAGATAAAGCACTTAAAATAGCATACCTCACCTTCTCATTCTCCTCATAAGTAGAACCATCAACTGTAGTAGTAAGACCACCCGTCAAAGCAACATACTTCATTTCAATAGCCTTCCAGGTCTTGTAACCAAGAGAAATAATATATCCTCTCATTTGCACTTTCCAGTCACTATAATTGGATCCATCGAACATAGGGATTTCCAACTTATGTGCCATCAGATCTTCCTTAAACGGTTAAGCTCTACACCAAGGAACCAAAGCTTTGATACCAATTGTTAAATGGTGTAAGACGACTAAGAGGGGGTGAATTAGTTGTCACCAAATTCAAATTCAAAACTTTAGATACTTATTAGCTTCACAACCACAATGTTCTGTTATTTGGTATGAACATGAAATGAAAATAATAGAAAGTAAAATCAACACAATGAACACCAAATTTTACATGGAAAAACCAATGAGGGAAAAACCACGGTGAGGATTAACTCACAATATAAAGAGATAGAAAATCCGATTACAAAGGCTCATTGCCAAGGACTCACTGTCCAAATACAAAGGCTCACTGCCTACAGAAAGGACTCACTGTCCAACAAGGAGGCTCACTGCCTATTGATACAAAAGAAAACAAAAGATCCACCACAATAATTAACACACATCTACAGCCTTGATCAAAATATTGTAGAAACCTTTAGCTCACTGCCTTCAGGAATCTAACACAATGAAGTATTGTTGCCTCAACTCACTTTTGCACTCCATGTAAATATTGAAAATGATAGTATTTGGCATTCCATGTAAACAAAAGATCTCCTAGAAAAATTTCTTGGCTAGGGTCAACGATCCATTCTTAAGGTTTCTTGGGACGAAGTGTGCCATGTTGGTCAACTTATCAATCACAACCAAGATAACATCATGTTGACTCTTTTTTAAAGGTAACCCCTATAAAAATTCCATATTGATCACCTACCATTTATACTCAGGTATGTCATGAGGATACAATATCTCGGATGGATGTGCATGCGACACTCTAATCATCTTGCTATGTAATCCACTACATCCTTCTTGAGTTTAGGCCAAAAGTATAAAGTTTTTAATTTTGCGATCATCTTGGATGCTCTGAGGTGCATTATGAATCTCTTCTAGAACCAACTTCCTCAGTTTTCTAGAGTCTAGAATGTAAATTCTTATCTAGTATCTCAAAATTCCATCCAGTTTGATCTCATACCCATCGAACCGACAATCTGTTGGATTCTCTACTAAGGCACTATTCACTCTTTTGTAGTGCTCATCCCCTAGAAAATTTTGTGTCACTTGTTGTCTCATATTAGATCTTTTCAAGATCATGGTTGTCAAATGTCTTCATCTACTAAGAGCATCAACCACTTTGTTCTCTTTTCCCTTTATATACTCAATTCTGAATTCATACTCACTAAGGAATTCCAACCACCTTCTATGTTGTGTATTAAGGTTTGGTTGAGTAAAAATGTATCTCAATCCCAAGCGGTCTATCTTGAGCTCAAATGGCTTCTCTAAGAGGTAATTCCTCCACCTCTGCAAGGCATGAACTATTGTGTCCAACTCTAAATCATGTGGTGCATAGTTCACCTTGTGCTATTTAAGCTTCCTTGATTCACACACTACCACTTGTCCATATTTCATTACTACTGCTCCCAATCTCTCTCTTGAAGTATCTATGATTACAGTGAATATTCCATTAGGATCAGGGATGGTCAGCATTGGTGTTGTCATGAGCCTCTCCTTCAGGAGTTGGAATTCCTATTCACACTTCTCGATCCATTCAAATTGTGTTCCTTTTCTTTGGAGTGTCGTGATTGGAGATGCAATCCGGGAGAACCCTTGCAAAAAAATATTATAATATCATATGAGGCCCATGAAGCTACAAACTTCTAACAAATTTTGAGTCACTGGCTATTCCACAATCACCTTGATCTTCTTAGGGTCTATAGAGACTCCCTTGGCTAAAATAATATGGCCTAGATAGTGCACCCTATCTTGTTAAAACAAACACTTGGCTATCTTCCCAAAGAGTTTCCTTTCTCTTAGTCATTGTAAAACTATCCTCAAGTGCCTATCATTCTCTTAAATAGACTTTGAGTATACTAGGATGTCATCAATGAAAATAAACAAAAAATCATCCAAGCAATCTATGAATACACTATTCATGAGATTCATAAAGCTACAAGTGCATTGGTGAAACTAAAAGGTACCACAGTGAACTCGTAATGTCCATACTAAGTTTGTAAATTAGTCTTCAGAATATCTTCTTCCTTTATTCTTAATTGGTGGTATCCCAATCTGAGATCAATTTTGGAGAACATTGTCACTCCCTTCATCTGGTCAAACAACTCATCAATCCTTGGGAGTGGATATCAATTCTTTATGGTCGCCTTGTTCAAAATTTGATAGTCTATACATAGACACAAGGTTCCATCCTTCTTTTTCACAAAGATAATTGGTGCTCCCCAAGGAGACACACTGGGTCAAGTGTGAACCCTTTGTTCAACAATTCCATTAACTGGGCCTTCAACTCATAGATTTTGATGGTGGTCATCTAATATGGTGCTTTGGATTGAGGCTTAGCTCCTAGTACAAGGTCAATGGATAAGTCAAATTCCCATTTTGGAGGTAACTCTGTGAGTTCATTGGGGAATACATCTTAGAAATCCTTGAGAATATGGTATTCATCTAAATATAGTTCATTTTTGTTAGGGTTACTGATATGCACAGCATAAATAGAACATCCCTTCTGAAAATCCTTCTTGAGCTACATAGCAGAGATTTGTCTAAGTTCTAAGGGTCTTTTCATCCCACAGATCTTGACTAGGTTCCCATAATCATCTAGGAAATTAACTACCTTATCCTCATAGTTCACTATAGAATTATGCTAGGTTAACCAATTTATTCCAAAAATTAAATTGTATGAGCCTAATGGTCCCACATATAGGTTGACCTGGGTCTGGAAGGTTGGAAGTTCTAACTCATTGCAAAAGAGACATGTATCTACCCTCTGCTCTACTCGGTTTCCATACTGGATTGTCCATGAGTTTTCCATGTATCCAGGTCTAATAGGCATCTTGGATATTGCTCTAGGGTCTATGAAATATTTAGTAGCTCTGAAATCAATTAAAATAGAGATAGTTCAGCTCTAGAGCTTACTTGTCAATTGTATTGGTGAAGCCTGATACTCTATTTTCTTGTTATCCACTGTAGCATGGATCCGATGATGCTGAGATTGCTGATAATTTCCTTCCCTTCACGACTTCGACCGCTATGGAAAATTTGAGGCATAATGATTGCCTCCAAAAGTATAGCACTCGTCGTGAGGTTCTTTGCGACCTCCTAGCTTGTCCTCTTTGAATCCCTTCTGCTTTTGGCCATCTTTGCCTATATTATTATTTACCTTCTTGCTCTTTCCACCATTACCATCTTCACCTTTCTCCTGTGACTCACTTCCCCTCTTGAGATTACAAATCTGATGGTTCATTTCTCCTTTATGAAACTTCTTATTCCCAAACCATGACTTAGGATTTGAATTGTTATGAAAGTTGGATAACTGCTGAAATTTTTGCTCTTGTTTAGTGGCCTTTAGGAAGACTTCATTCATAGTGAAAGGATTATGCATGTCCACCTTCTTGTTGAAAAAGAGTTGCGGTAACCATCTCTTCCTAAAATATTGGAGGGAGAGCTCCTAAGTAATCTCAGTAGGCTGAAGGTTCCTTTTGGTCTTTTCATTATCCCACCAAGTAGTTGCTTCTCCCAAAAGTAGATATGTAGCCCATGCCACTTTAGTCTATTTGGATAGGTTATAGAGTCCAAAGTATTTCTCCATCTCAATGATCCATGCCTCATCTCCTGCTTTGATGGCTTTACCATCAAACTTAGATTGTGCTACTCTTTTAAGATCCTTTCCTAGTTCTTCCTCAATTTGACCTCAAGGACCTTCTCCTAGATTGACTTCTGCATCCTTGTGAACCTGGTTCTCTCATGCCACTTAGACCTCATGTTCTATATAATCCATTCAAGCCTCTTGCCTATTCAAAAGCTCTAGAATCTATTCCAACCTTTTTTTTGGTCCATTATCTGACCCACTACCGCTTGTCTCCTACTTGGTGGTCACCATACTAGCTTACACCTAACCTACATCACATTTTACATCTATCATAACTTAACATTGGGTTCTACGAATAAACATTCTTATTCACATATACTACATACACATGCATATATCACTCATTCATTGAAGACATACACATTCATTCACAATAAAGCATGTTTTGGAGTACTCCACTTGAACACACCAAAAATAACATCTTGCCTTATTTATATTAAGTGTGGGTTAATAGACCCTTATTTACAAAAGCTTATTGATACATTAGTCAGTTTTCTGATTCTCAAAGAAAGGACACTCCTCAGGGTCCTCATCAGAATTTACATCTATTTTCTCAGAAGAGGAGGGTTGAGCACGCATGCTCTCCTTTTCCTCATTACTTAATAAGGGTACATTTGGTCCATGCCCTAGGGGACAATCTCTGATTGTAGAAAGATTCTTAATCTTAGGAGTTCGCTTTGACTTCTCAATATTCTTGCCCCTCTCTAGCTTAAGTCGAGTGAGGGCTTGAGCTAGAGTCTCATCATCGAGAATCTCGGGTTGAACCTTAGTCTTGGTGTTTTCTTACACTACAAATTTCTTGTTCAATTTCCTAACAATCTTCCCTTCCTTCTTCCTAACTTAGACCTTCCCATACCTTCGTTCAATCCAGGTTTATTCAATTCTCAAGACAACTCAATTTTGTTCAAGGGTTAACTATTCCCTAGTCATGGCTATTGTTGACTCAAAAGGCCTAGAGTTGAACCCTAAGCTCTGATACCAAATTTAATAATCCATTCTAATTATTACTTAATTATATTATTGCAAATGAAATTATGAATATTTAATTTTCAAAAGACATAACTAACAACTATTTTCAATCATAGCAACACATGTCTATTAAAATAAGATTCATAATAATATGTATTCATTTCCAAATGTCAATTACAATATCCAAGTTGACTTGGCTCATTTGGCCACAAAGTCAATACAATATACAATTTTACATCAAGGTTACATCATTGTCCATGATAATCATGAAAATGTCCAAGTTTCCTCTTGACGCTCGCCTCCTCTAGTTGACAAGAACATGGTTAAATTACTTTATCACCCAACCACAAAGCTTACACTTCCCCAAAAATTTTCCAACTTGAAGAATACCCGACCATGTACATAAAGTTTAGCAAGAGAACAATCTGTAAGGTGGAATCTAGTGTGTGCCCATACATCAACATGTATCTCTATCAATGATTAGAAAAATTCAATATCTATGCTAGGAATGGTAGAGAGTGTTATCACAAAGTACATACATACATAATGGGCTAATTGCTTGGCCAAGCATAAAAAATAAGTTGCAACAACAAACGATAGGTTTTGGATAAAGAAAAAACCTATACTCTCTCAACTCCATTTTAGCACCTATCCGAGAAGGTAACTTTCAACAATACAATTAACTCTTAGCAACTATCTACCCTCTAGCAGCATCTACCCTGAGGTGCTCTAGCCTACTTAGGTGTTGCTATTCTACTCAAGCAAGAGAATATTCTTTGCACACATATCTATGGAAAAGCAATAAAGTCTACTTATTTCCTCAATTTAAATAAAATCAAAAAAATAATTCCATTGGATCTGTTCATTTCATTATCCATTCATTTCACATATATGTCACAAGATTACATTCAATGTAATTTAGTATTCATTTAAAAATGAATTAAATAAGTAACAAAAGAAGGTATGCCACAAGTATGTGTATGTACGTAGATGAAGGTCTATGTGAATACACATATATGTGCCAACTTAAGTTATTAATTTGTGCATACATTCTAAAATAAAAACCATTTTATCAAATTGCTTTCATTCAAATAATGCTATAGAATTGTCATTTTTTTGACAATAATAAAAGGTATAATTTGTCTTTTCAAAAAAATAAGAACATAATTGTTTGAATAGTTTTCATACATTAATTTGTGTTGTTTATATCAAATAGGGCTTTTTGTATCGAAAGAAATGTTGTTTGGAATAGAACAATGTTGTTTGCATCAAAATAAATACTATTCATAACAAAACAAGTTGTTTGCAAAAGTTACAAGCTACTATTCCAATATGTTTAGTTAACATTTTCAGGTTATCCAGTGTTTGATATATTCGAGTCTCATCTAGGGACCCTCAATTATTCAAATACAATCATGGTCAAAGATCTAAAATGACATAACTATCGTTCTTATGTTATCTTTCAGGCTCTATCATTCTAAGAACATTCATTTATAGCTATACATATAAGGAAAAGAGCTTATGATATTGATATCATTTCATGAAGGGTAATAGAATTCGAATGACATACTAGTCGTTTTATCAACAACAAAAATTTACACATAAATTGGGATCAATCTTATCATGGCTCGGGTTTGAAAAACCCTCATTCACTGATATCAACAAATTATGCCACTGTAGTTTTATGGAATGAACAACAATCAGTTGATTGTTGCTTTGTAATTTAAGAGTACTGAGGATGAAGCCATGAATGTTGACCCTTGTCTTGGTTGTATTCGTCCAAGGGATGATCTGGGTATTGTTCACAAAGAACGATAATGTACATACTAAACATGCAAGCACATAGATAGAATGATACATCGTTCTTCCATCGTCCTTTGTAGATGAGGAGACATGAAACAATAATAACACTACGACATAGTTAAAACATAGCAACAAGGAATAATAATATCATTTTATAGTAATGGAATGACATAAGCCCCGCCATCACTTACTGCAAAGAGGCAACAAAATTTCAGCGATGATACCCATTGATCAAAGATCAAAGGAAATTGTTCTTGCAACCATATGGTGTGGCTAACCGAAGGGATTCTATCATACAGAGTACATGGTATAACATAAGATTTCAATGGAGTATTTTCTACCTACCCTTAGAGGGGGCGATAATGATTTAAGAATCATTTCATTCCTAATTCATAGGCTATCGGTTTCACCGATTAGCTAAGTGAATGGCTAAGTATTTCACATGCAAGAGATAATAAAAAGTGGCGATAACATAAAACTCACAGGGTATAAATTGTTCAGCTTTCATGTCGTTAGTAAAGCATGCATAAAGCATGTACAAACAAAGAATGGCCAACATCACCTTTGCATACAACAGAAGATGTAATAAATTCAAATGAAAGAATTGCATATAGAGATCATTGAACAAGATAACTCTAATTGAATAGAATCATCAAAAATAACAAAACATGCATTGCTTAAGAATTAAATAAACTTGAAATACAAACATTTTCAAAGTAATTCCATCGATACCTCTTTTTTTTGTCGATTTTCTCTCAGATTTTTCCTCAGGAAGTTGTCGAACCAGTTGTTCTCCTCAGTCTTTCCCGATGCTATGTTACCAAAATGGTAACTTTCCTTCTTTTCCCCATGCGCTCCACTAAAGAGCCATTTCAAGTCATAATTGCCATTAACTTTTTGCTGCCCAATACATCAAATTTGAATATTTTCCTTAAATTTGATTACAGGCCACTACTTCATAAGATCTTCCTTATGATATTAATTGAATTTTGTCAATATGATAGTGATAAATTTTAATTCCAAATTTGATTCTTAAGGAATATAAATAAATATATGCATATATGTATACATATATATGTATATATATTATATATATATATATTATTTATTTATACACACATTTGCACACATTTGTATGTTCTTTATATACATATATGTGTGTGTATACATATATACATATGTATATATATGTATTTATATATATATATATATATGTTTATATGTACATATATCACTATTTAAATAAGAATGGACTTTCATTTTATTTGAACAATAATGTTTTGAATGAAGTGATTTTCTTATCCTTTAAATAAGCCTTTTCGAAATACATATATCCATTTATGTGTTAAGTCATGCTATCGTTTTCTTTTAAATTCTCAAAACACAAGATCAAGATAGACAATTAAATAAGAATTCACATGTATTTCCTTTCACGAATCTACCCTTTCAATCATCAAATCATTTCAAATCTGATTAATATAATCTCCTATATGAATTTCAAATGTAGTCATCATGCCATTTTGTGGCATGTGCACCCAAATTCCATCAATCTTACTGTTTGATCTGGCTAAATGATCCTACTTCAATAGTGTTCTCATCCTTCAACCTGTTTTCCTACATTTGCACACACTTTTACTTGCATAGTTCATCAATAATGTTCAATCATGATAAAGTTATAAGATAATTCAAAAGATCACATAGTCAAAAGACGATCAACTTCTTTCAAATTTTATAAAATAATCAAAATTTGTGTTCAATCATATTGAATTTCCTCAATAATTTAATTTATCATATTATATTTTAATTACAATAAAAATTGGGTGATGACATTGTACAAATATTACAACTTGCTTTGAATGATAATATTGACTTTGAATCTTAGTTTGAGGACTAAATGTACATCGTTGTCAGAGAAATCAACAATAGAGAGAATACAACCTGGTGGAAAGTAGTTATTTGAGTCACAAAATTTCTCAGCTTTTTATCTAGCACCATGACAATGTTGAATATGTGGATATAGAATATTAAAAAATTCATAAAATTATAGTAAGACAATTCACTCTCTCTAAGAACAATTTTTGTGGCCTCAACTCCTGACTTTGTTGAGTATTTCTCATATTCAAATCTCTTCCACATAACTTGCATTGAATGATCAATATTGTTAACTTGTAAAAGATTCTTCAAATTTCCACAATCACTACATATATTGTTTATACAATGCACTTTTAATTCATCTGAATCTTCTTATTTATTGCATAGAAGAGGCTTCACAAATTATGTTACACTTCCAAGGATGACTATATTTGGATTAACTACTACCATAGCATTTTTATATGATTGTAGGTGTAGATGAAATTTAACATGATTTCAACAACAACAAGTTTCACGTACAAGTTATTTATACGTATAAAACTCGGTTGTAGTCTCTCAAACCTCCTTTGACAAATTTTCACATCTGAAAATTCTTGCTTGAATGCTTCAAAAATTTCACTTTATGTTGTATCTATAAAATGTTTTAGATGTGAAATTTGTGTACCATCTTCAACTTTTATTTGTATAGTGTCCCTTCTATTGGAAAAAACACGAGAGTGGTTGGTCCAATATTCAATCACCTGTTCCAATACATCTTCTGAGATTCTATCATTTTGGGGAACCCTCCAAATATTTACTCAATTATTCTCAATATTTTTATCCAATCTATTTCTCGTTGTAATATATATCTTTGAACAATTCTCCTAGAAACATTGAATAATTGGGAAATTTCTTGAACTTGTCTTCTATGTGATAATTTATTACTTGAAATTATAATCATCAATGCTCTACTTGCAACACTTAAATCAACAACTCGACTCTTGCTTTGAATAGAATTCAATGCTTCTTACAATTTTTCAACTATTGTTTGTTTTAATTAATCTGATGATTTTTTTCTTATTATCAACCCCTAATGACTCCAAAATAGGGGTCATTTCTTTCCTCCTAAATAACTTCGCAAATAATTGTGCTCTTCCAATTAGAGATTTTTCTTTAAAAAATTCATCCCATATTCTTTTAGAGTGTAATTTTACTGTGCTTTCAGATAACATATCTTCAAATGAAATATTCTTGAAAAGATAATTCTCATCCATCTCCATCAGATTTTCCATACCATAGAAAAAATTTATGTCACCACCTTCAATTTGTTCTTGTACCTATACATTACCTTGGTCATCAACAATTTTCATGGTTTGTTCTTGAGTAGATGTTCCTTCATCCTGATGAGGGTGCAACCCGAGACTTAGAAAATAACCCACAAACAAGAGAATAATTTTATTATTCAGAAAATGGAGCTTCTTACATGCAAAGGATCTCAAATCCCCAAGTTCTACAACACATGCTGTAACGCTGAAAATGAAAAGGCTTTTGCACAATAGACAAGGAAGATTCGTTAGAAACACACATTCAATGCAATACTAAAATCTAAAATGCAAATTCATTCGTTAAGCAACAAAGAACATGGGAAAGTAAAAATGTAATTAAAACTAGAACAATCTCACCAATTTTCAAACGTATTTCCATGATTCATCTCGATTGCCCTTCTCCATTTTGCTTGTGTAGTATAATTGCCCTCAGATTTTCAATTTCGTGCAAGTATAGCCTAAGATAGTGATTAGCAAAATATCGAAGATTCAAGACAAAGTGCTCTCCAAAGTTACAAAATTCGCGAGAGAGCTTGGAATGAAGAATGACAAATCAATTTATAGAAAATTGATTATTTGAACGACAGGCCAAGATCGAAAGATCAACGGATGGTTGAGATTGACTGATTAGACATGCATTCTGATAACTGACAGTGATGACATGAGTGATTCAAATTAGAAATAGAATTAAAGATTAAATAAATGATTTAATCTTCAGTTCAGCATTCGAAAACCTTAGAAATATCTTTGCATGACAAAGATAAAGATTGATTAAAGTGACTCTCTATTTGAACGCACGCACAACATTTAATTAATTAAATAAGAATATTTAATTAATCTTCATGTGCACACAAATGAGTTAGAACTAGACAATTGCATGATTTGACGAAGAGATTACTTGAGACAGCCACTCAGACATTAAATCAAAGATTAACTGAATGATTAAAATAGATGTTGAGTCGAGTAAAAGTGAATACTTAGATAACTCACATAATTATCTAAAATATAGAGGAATGTGTTAAAATAGAATTTATGAATTAAATAATTCATTTAATTCAAGACTCGATATTTGAAGAATAATTAAATAAATAATATTTATTTAATTAAGTGATGAAGGGACTCAAAATGAATAATTAAATAAATTAAGAACTTATTTAATTATAGTTGAAATATGATAAAGAGTAAATTAAATAAGAATTTATTTAATTTGACAAGAAGAATAAGGTTAATTAGTAATATAATTGAATAAAAAGCGTTTATTTAATTAATCAGATAGAATAAAGAAAAGTGTGAATTAATTAAATAATTAAGATTATTTAATCAATAGAAGAATTAAAAGAAGATGAATTAATTAAATAATTAAGATTATTTAATCAATAGAAGAATTAATGTTAAGATGAATAATTAAATAATTGACATTATTTAATCATGACCGTGAAGAATACGAATTAATGAAGAATATGGAAGTCGCAGGCCTAAACCGTATTTCGGTGTCTACATTTGCCCCTCTTTGATACAATGTTGTTTTAGGCGTTGTGTCAAAGAAAATCGATAAAAATATGCCCCAGTCATGCTCCAGATTAGAATAGGTGAAGATATGCCCCCTCGAGAGGACAGGCGGGTTCAAAGAATATGAGTGTGTTCTCGAAATTGATGAGAGAAATAGAAGATGAAAGGAAAAAGGATAGAGGAAAACAGATAAGGGTGGTGAAGATGTAGAAAAGAAGAAATGTTAGTGCAAAAAGAAAGATGAATAATAAAAGACCATGATGTTAGTATTAGAAATCTTCGATGTTTCACTGTATCACAAAAGGTATTGCACTTTATCATCATTGGGTGAGAGTAATACAAATGGAGAAAAACACCATGATATGACATAGATCAAGGTGTGCACGATCATTCACTTGCTAATAACAGACAGTCGCAGTCAAGGATTGTCATTAACTCATACTAAGGGCACAAGTTTCCCCAGTCTTTTTGTCAAGACAAACCACAGACAGCAAACAAAGTAAAAGACGGGTCATGATACGTCATTGCTCCTCTAAATCTTTCATGGGACATCCTTGAGGAAACTAGTAACATGACTCAAAAGCAAATTGAAAAGACAGTCGACAAACAACAGTCAAAGAAAATAGAATTCTGATACGTCGTTGCTTCTCTAAATCCTTCAGAGGACATCCTTGAGAAAGTAACATGAATCCTAGTCATCAATTCAAGATAAATAAGCCATAAAGTCAAAAAGTCAGTAAAATATTTTCCAAAACATGATTTGTTTGTTTGATGTGTTTGATTGATAGAGCCTGATTACAGGATATACACATACCGGATAAGACTGTGAGTCTGGTTTTTATGTTATGAATATCTGTATAAGGCATGACAAAGCCTGGTTTTAGAAAGACATGTATTGTATAAGACATTGAGTCAGATGTCGTTGATGTGATAACCTGTGTAAGGCTATGTTTGATTGTTTGACTTTGTCGATTATGCAGGAAGGACTCATCCTGAATAAGACATAAGTTGATTGTTTTGATAACATCTGTTTCCAAGAAGGACACATCCTATAGCAGACTGTAGTTGATCTGTTTTGATTGTTTTGTTTGGCAAGGTGTTTGATTTGACTCAGAGACATTGCTGACCTGTTCACCAGAGTAAT
Organism: Sequoia sempervirens; assembly: GCA_007258455.2. NCBI lineage: Eukaryota > Viridiplantae > Streptophyta > Pinopsida > Cupressales > Cupressaceae > Sequoia > Sequoia sempervirens. The sequence goes on from VDFB02341654.1 coordinate 123,395, forward strand.
GCATGACTTGATATGACGCTTTGACAATTGACTGTGCGTGGCGATAAACCCTAAAGGACTGACCTAGTGCGGCCTCGAGGGCTCATCGATTGATGGCCTTGCCTACATTGTACACGCAGGGACCTCGTAGTTCGACTTGACTTGACTAACAAGACTGACTACAAATAAAAGACGTGTGTGAAAGTGAATACGACGAACCCTAATGGACTGACCTAGTGCGGCCTCAGGGGCTCATCGATTGATGGCCTTGCCTACGTTATCCACACAGAGACCTCGTAGCTCGACACGACCAATGACCTTGTCATATAGACATATGGATTGACTCATGACTTTATACAGACAAGCTTACACAGACTGACCTAATGCCTCAGGGGCACATTGGCAGATGGCCTTGCCTACGTCTAGTCGCAGAGGCAACGTAGTTCGACAAACGACAAAGACTGACAAGTGCGACTGACTCTGACTCTGACTCTGTTTTTGGATTTCTTTGAAATGTTTTGATTTTTTTAATTTTTTTTCTCAGGTCCCTTTGCGATGTTCGTGGATTTTCCATGGTTTTACATCTTCAACACAACCAATGTAAGAACCAATATGACACATGTCAAGTGTTTTCCCCAGTCGAGTATAAGACCAATTGACTATGAATAGGGTAAAATGGAGGATATGAAATTCTCTCGATGTCAATCATTCCAGGTCATGGGAAAGACTACCACTTATTATGAAAAGTATATAGAAGTGATGGGTATGAAAGATAAAGGATATGTGCAGGGATGGATAGTATATATAGGAAAATGGATTATGTACAGGGTAGTGGACTATGTATACGGAAGTGGGCTATGTACAAGGAAGTGGACTATGTACAAGGTAGATTAGAATAATAGTAGACAAAAGAGTAGAGTTGAGTACACATGGCACTTGTTTGCCAGGTTTTCACCATGGTACCTATCCAAAGTGCCACTGAAGTGGTTTTCACTATTGGACAAATGATTTGTCTTTACTATTTTCCAAATTATCTAATTTTTTTGGTGTTACCAAGATGCCTTTTTGCCAGGTTTTCACCTTGATAACGATTTTTTTGTGATTTTTTTATTTTTTTGTATTTTTTGCTAATTAAGACAAAGGCTCCCAGAAGCTATGCGTAGAACTTCTTCAGATGCATACTATTGATTGGTGAGGACAATGGTTCCCCTTCAGGAGTAGAGAGTTGGTACGCTTCTGATCCAAAAGCTTCTGTGACAACATAAGGTCCTAACCAGTTAGGTTCAAACTTTCCTGGTTTTTCTCTTTCTGCTTGATTCTTTGGGTTCTCCATTAAAACCAGGTCACCAATGTCAAAGTTTCTATTCAAGACCCTCCAGTTATAGCTACGACGAAGGCGATTCTAGTATGCTTGGAGATGGTCTAGTGCCTTCTATCTTCGCTCATCTAAAAATTCTAGCTCATGGAGTCTCGACACTCGGTATTCTTCATCATCAATGTGGCCTTTCAGGGATACCCTTAGAGAAGGAATCTCGACCTCAATAGGTAAAATGGCTTCAAATCCAAAGACAAGTGAATATGGGGTAGTGCCAGTGGGAGTACGGATACTTGTACGATAAGCCCATAAGGCAGGGTTAAGTTATAAATGCCAGTCATGACCAGCATCATTGACAGTCTTCTTGAGGATTCTAATGATGGTCTTGTTAGATGCCTCTGCTTGGCCATTACCTTGTGGGTAGTATGGAGTGGAAAAGTGATGTTGGATATGAAATTCATCACACAAGTGACGAACTTCTTGGTTCTTAAATGGGCGGCTATTGTCAGTGATTATGGACTAAGGGACACCATACCGACAGATGATATAATTCAAGATAAATCTAGAAATATGTGTGTCGGTAATGTATATCATAGGAATGGCTTCAATCCACTTCGTAAAGTACTCAGTGGCAGTGATAATGAACTTGTGTCCATTAGATGATGTGGGGTGGATCTTACCTATGAGGTCGAGTCCCATTGGGCAAAGGGCCATGGTGACATGATAGGACGGAGCTCCTGTGCTGGGGCATGTATCAAATCTCCATGAACTTGGCATTGGCGGCATTTTGTTACAAAGACATATGAGTCTTTTTCCATAGTAGGCCAATAATAACCCAGTCTCATAATCTTTTTTGGCTAGGACCGCTAGAATGGGAACCACATATACCCTCATGCACCCCACGCAAGGTTGCTTGTGCTTCAGTAGAATCAAGACATCTCAGTAAGGTATTGTCTAAAGCGCGTCTATATAGGGTGTCTCCGACGATGGTATATTTGGCTGACTTGCGGAGGAATGTTCTACGTTGGTTATTTGATAGGCCAATGGGTATGACTTCAGCATGAAGGTAATCATAGATTTCTTTGTACCATGGGGAATCAAGACCAACGATGTCACACACCATTTCTGAATCTGGGATATCGTAGGCTGGGACCAAAAGCTGTTCTACCAAGAACTCAAACTTAGGCACGTTGTTAGGAATGTCCAGAAGTGATGCAATTGTAGCCATAGCGTCTGCTGCCCTATTTAAAACATGAGGTATTGATGAAATTCAACTTTGTCAAAGTACTCTTTAAAACTATCTGCCATGCGCTTGTATGGAGTAAGCTTCTCATCCTTAGTCTCATAATCATCATTTACCTGTCTGATTACTAGTTGAGAATCACCATAAACCTGTAAAACCTTAATTTTCCACTTGACCGCCATGCGTAACCTGTCACTAGAGCTTCATACTCTGCCATGTTGTTAGTGCATGGAAATGCAATCTGAATGACTTAGGGATGGAATCACCTGTGGTGTGATAAACAATATCCCAGCCCCTGAACCATGATTTGTATGTGAGCCATCAAAGTACAGTTTCCATGTTATGTTTGTGTCAAATGTGAATATGAACTCATCAAGAAAGTCTGCAACTAATGGGTGATCTTTTTGTATGGGTGCATCAGCTAACTGATCAGCAATGACCTATCCTTTAATAGCCTTTCTTTCTACATACTGTATAGCATACTCACTAAGTATCATAACCCACTTGGCCAGTCGCCCTGTTAATGCTGCCTTGCTAAGAAGATATTTCAGAGGGTCTATTTTAGCAACCAGCATTGTTTGATGGTTTAACATGTAGTGCCTCAGTTTTTGGGTAGCAAATACTACTGCAAGACAGGCGCGTTCAATGTTACTATAGTTGAGCTCATAACCAACCAAAGTTCGGCTGATATAATAGACTGCCCTTTCATGACCTCCATCGTCATTCTGTGCAAGCAATGCTCCGAGTGATGAATGGGTTGCTGTGATATAAAGAATCAATGGTCTCCCTTCAACAAGTGGCATTAAGACAGGTGGTGTAAGCAAATATTCTTTAATCAATTGGAAAGCCTCTTCACACCTAGGTGTCCATGCAAAGGGTACTCCTTTCTTAAGTAGATGTTGAAAAGGGTGTGTCTTGTCTGCTAGCTGCACTAAATCGTCTAATAGATTGCAACCTTCCCTGTAATGTCCTTAGTTGACTGAGATTGTTTGGTGGTAGCATGTCCATGATTGCTTTTACCTTAGCAGGATCTACTTCAATGCTTCGTCTAGAAATGATATAACCTAACAGCTTTCCTGACTTGACTCCAAACACACATTTCTTTGGATTGAGTCTCACATTATACTTCTCCAGCCTCTGAAATACTTTTTCTAAAACCTGTAAATGTTTTGCCCTTGTCTTGGATTTTACAATAAGGTCATCGACATAATCCTCCATACAAGTGTGTACTAGATCGTGAAAGATAGTAGTCATGGCACGTTGATAGGTTGCTCCTGCATTCTTGAGTCAGAAGGGCATAACATTCTAGCAATACGTTCCCCAAGGACAAGTGAAGGCTATCTTAGGTTGATCTTCAGTGGCAATTCTAATCTGGTTATATCCTGAGAATCCATCCATAAGGGACAACATCTCATATCCTGCTGTCATGTCAACTATCATGTCTATATTAGGCAAAGGGAAGTCATCCTTAGGACAAGCTTTGTTGATATCTCTAAAATTAGTGCAGATGTGGATGCCCCCAACTGGTTTGGTAATTGGGACAAGATTGGAAATCCAATCTGCATAGTCAATAGATCTGATGAAACCAACGTCTAACAATTTCTTGAGTTTTGCCTTGACTAATAAAGCAATCTGTGGATGCATTTTTCTCAACTTCTGTTTTACTGGTTTGGCACCTGGTTGTAAAGGCAAGTGATGTAGAACAAGTTTAGGATCTAACCCAGGCATGTCAGCATATGACCAAGCAAAATTTATCTGTCTCTGTTCAAAGAAGTCGTGGAACTCTGATTTCTCTTGTGTTGTCAATGAGGCTGCCAAATAAATCAGTTGAGGATTCTCTTTTGTGCCTATGTTGACTTCTACTGACTCTTCAACAAGCATGGGTGACTTTTCCTATACAATGGGGAGAATGTTCAAACCTCCATCCTTAGGTGCCTCAGAGAAGTTTTCACCTTCGGATGCATCCTTTCTTTTTACTTTTTCATTGTCTAGAGGTGCCTTTCGGTTTTCACCTAGAGACTCATCCTTTTTATCTTGTTTATTCTTTTTCTCATTTTTGCAACTGGAGGGTTGAACAAATTACCAAAAATATTCTTTATTGTCCAATTCAATGGTAAAACCAGCTTTATGATCCCCATTAGGTATGCCTTCACGTAATCCCAGGAACTTAGCTATTGCTTCGTCGTTCTCAAAAATGTCTAAAACGGGTGTATCTTGTTGATCCCAATCTATGAGTTGGGGATAAACTAAGGGCATTTCATTGTCAGAGTTATCAAAGTCTAATGGGTTCAAGGTAAAGATTGAATTATTCATGTGGTTACAAAAGTCTTGTACCAAGTCCTTTTTACTCTTGGGTTTGGGTCGAGGTGGATGAATAGGTGGGCCTAATGCCAAGGTTTGACAATCAGAAACAGGTGGCTCAGGTTTCCATGAGGTAGGATCAAGTGATTCCCAATAGTAGTGTTTAAACCATTCCTCTTTTGTCATTTTCTTTGGTGGACAGGAATTCAAAGGATTGGGTGAAGAACTTAGCATCAAGTCGAGTTCTCCAAATAACTTGTCAAGGTCCATGGAGGAAGTAGAGGATAGGGAATCCCACTCATAATCATTAGAGTCAGGGGAGTCACAATGATGTTGGTCTACTGGTTCGTGAGATGTCTTAATATCTTTTGAAGCACGTACTTCCTCAAGTAAGGGTGATGGAGTACTAGGAATGCCAATCTGAATCAGTTGAAACCCTAGCCCTACTCCTTTTGGCCATTGAGAAACAAATATTGGTTCAATTCTGCCATCTTGGTTTAAACCTAAACCACTTTGTCCATCATATCCTTTGCTTTGCATGATTTTGAAACCCTTTCCATATAGACTTGTAGGAATGTGAGCAAGTAAAAGGGGTTCTTGATTATCTTCTTTATACAGCCAGGAAGTGACATCTTCTGTATCTACAACCTCTTTGCTTAATTCACCCCATTTAGTGAAAGTTGTTGTGGGGGAAACATGTATAGTGATCATAGGTTGTCCCCTACTTGTTATAGGCAAACCATATGACTTAGGAGGAACCAAATGGCTAACACAATAAGAAGTCTTCATGTAATACTCTCCACAACCCTTGTCTTGGATCTCGACCCTAGGAGTGGTAGGAAGTGAGGGTGAAACAGATGTTCGAGTGAGTGTGGATGGGTCAACATAAGAAGATGGATTAGATGGTGAGGCCTCTTGGTTGACTGGCACTTGACATTGAGGGATCTCCTTTAGATTGGTGCAATACTGGAAAGGATCTGGATCACCATCTATAGTTATTTCGGTGCCATTGTAAGGGAATTTAATACATTGATGATATGTGGAAGGGACCGCCTTCATGGCATGAATCCATGGTCTACCTAGCAGAAGGTTATAAGGGAGGGTGAGATCCAAGACCTGGAACTTTGTCTCCATTACCGCAGGACCAATTCTGATAGGAAGTGTTACCACCCCCTTTGATTTTCGTTCTTCATCATCATAAGCCTTAATGACAATACTCTTAGTGGTGTCTATGCATGCTTCTTAGATACCTAATGCCTTAATTAGTTTTAAAGTGCATAGATTTAACCCTGCTCCTCCATCTACCAAAACTTGTCTAACTTTGGTGTCATCGACAAGGACTTTTAGATGTAAAGGGTCATTGTGGTTCATCTTTTTAGTGGCATA